>PVJC01011388.1:0-12275 GCA_004026665.1 Murina feae | reverse complement strand
CTGCCTCCACCCTGCCTGGCTGGTCTGGCCTTGCACACTTGCGCCTCTGCAGCCTGGGCCCCCTGTGCTGGCCTGCACCCCTGCTCCCCACCAGTGGCCTGTGCCCCACATCCTGCACCCCATGCCCAAAGCATCCAGCTGCTCCCAACTCCTGCTGGCAGGGGCCCTCACTGAGTTACCCAAAAGCCAGAGGAAAAAGGAGCTCAGGAAGCTCCCCTGCTCTCACCTGTCACACTCCCCCTGAGCCCTCAGCTGCTGGCATGGAGGGGACTGCAGTGGCCACCCATGCCCCGAGCCCCAGCCCAGCCCCAGCCCGAGGCCCAGCCCTGCGCTGGTTGATAATTTGCAACATAATTGGCATGCCGATTTTCAATTGCAGTACATGCGGTGGCATCTCTGGCAGATTGAGTGAATTCCAAAATTCTGTTGGATAATTAACCACTTCATCTGCATCCACAATAGTGTCAACGGACTTGTATGTGACTGCCTGGCTTTGAATGTTAGACTGAATAATATTGCTAAGTTTGTAGCATGTGTTGCTTTTACGTCCAACAGATGGCGCTGTTTTTCAAAAAAGCATGTTTTTACCTGTCACAGGTGTGACATCTGTATAATGTAGGTATATAAAAACACGTGTGTATTCGAATGCAATGTTGTGTCAAAATTTCAGAGCAGCCCTGACTGGTTTGGCTCAGTGGATAGAGCATCGGCCTGCAGACTCTAGGGTCCCGGGTTCGATGCTGGTCTAGGGCATGTACCTTGGTTGCCAGTACAGCCCCAGTGGGGAGTGTGGAGGAGGCAGCCGATCGATGTTTCTCTCTTATTAATGTTTCTGACTCTCTGTCCCTATCCCTTCCTCCTGTAAAAAACTCAATGAAATATATTAAAAAATTTTTTTCAAAGCAATCAGTGAAGAACTTTCTGAGATTTGAGATTTTGAACAAACGAACATTTATATATATATATATATATATATATATATATATATATATATATATGCTAAGTGACCGGACTGACAGAATGACCAGAATGGCCAGTTACTATGACATGCACTGTGGTGGCCAACCAGCCCAATCAGGGCCCTGATTGCCCCCCCCCAACTTCCCATGGCTTCTCCCCCTGGATGGCCTCCTGTGGCCCCACCATGGCTGGCCACACCCCCAACTGCCCCCCATCAGGGATGGAGCCAGCCAAATTACTGCATCCCCTCACCTAGCCCCTCCCCCTGGCCTATAGGCTCTGATAGCCCAATTGGGGCTGGGTCCCAGGCTGGGATAGGGAACCGGGGGTGGGTAGTGGGGGACACGGGTGGTGAGGGAAGGAGGAGGGGGTGGAGGTGGGGAGACAGGGAACCTGATCAGCCCTGTTGCTGGCCAGGCCTTGGGACCCCTCCTGTGCATGAAATTCATGCACTGGGCCTCTAGTATCCAAATAAAAAGCTTCTGTACAGCAAAAGAAACCTTCAACAAAATGAAAAAAGAGCCCACTGCATGGGAGAACATATTGGACAATAATACATATGATAAGGGGTTAATTTCCACAATATATAGGGAACTCATAGAACTTAACAAAAAGAAGACAAACAATTCAATTAAAAATGGAAAAAGTACCTAAATAGACACTTCTCCAAAGTGGACATACAGATGGCCAGGATACATATGAAAATGTTCAAAGTCACTAATTATCTGAGAGATGCAAATCAAAATGACAATGAGGTATCAACTCACACCTGTCAAAATGGCTATCATCAACAAATCAATAAACAAGTGTTGGAACTATGTGGAGAAAAGGGAACACTAGTACAGTGCTGGTGGGAATGCAGAGTGGTGCAGCCACTGTGGAAAACAGTATGGAATTTCATCCAAAATTAAAAATGGTACTCCCAGTGATCCCACTTCTAAGAATATATTCTTAGAAATTAGAAACACCAATCACTAAGAATATATGCACCCCTATTTTCATAGCAGCATGATATACAGTAGCTAAGATTTGGAAAAGCCCAAGTGTCCATCACTAGATGAGTGAATAAAAAAAACTGTGATGTATTTACACAGTGGAATATTACATAGCTGTAAAAAATAACTCTTACCATTTGCAATAGCATGGATGGACCTGGAGAGTATTATTCTAAGCAAAATAAGCCAGACAAAGGTAAGTATCACATGATCTCACTCATATGTGAAATCTAATGAACAAAATAAACTGATGAACAAAATAGATCAAGAGACACAGAAGCATGGAACAGACTGTTCAATCTCAGAGGGAAGGCAGAGGAGGGTGCATGGGTGGGAACAGATCAACCAAAGCATTTGTGTGTATATATGCATAACCCAGGACACATAATAGGGAAACTTCTTGCTAGTTAGAAGCAGAATCAAAACTACAATGAGGAACACTCATAAGACTTTATATAGACAACAGATGGTGCTCAAATTACTCTCAAGTATTCACTCTCAACCATTTACTACTATTCTGCTCACTCAGTCCCTCTCCAAAAAGATACTTTCACACATGGTAAAGAATTTCTCTAATCAAGTTTCAAGTAATTATTGAAAGCAAACCAATATGATTATTGATGCAAAAATATGTTGCAAAAATGAGGAAAGAGGACCAATAAAGGACTGTGGAACCAGACATCATCTATAATAATCTAAAATAATAAAAGCATAATATGCTAATTAGACCAGGCAGCCGAATGTCCTTCCGGACGACCTTCTGGATGAAGCCAGGGCTGTGAAGGCCGAGGCAGCTGCAGCGGCTGCAAGGGCCGAGCCCCTTGCATGAATTTTGTGCATCAGGCCTCTAGCAAAAACATAAAAAATAAAAAATAAGTCAATAGAGATCATGAAATTAACACAAGGGGGAAAATAATACTGTCCAAGACAGTTGCAGAATAAGTAGAAGTTTCACTCCCTTCTTCCCAGACCAAACTAGAATTACAACTAAAATATAGAAGAATCAACCTGAATAACCAACTGAAGACTAGCTGAACATACCGTATTTTCTGGCATATAAGACGACTTTTTAACCCAGGAAAATATTCTCAAAAGTCGAGACAAAACTGCTGAAATGGTAGAAATGGTAGAGGGAGAAAGTAGAGGAGGTAGTTGGGTCACTTCTCTCACTAGTCTTCTCATTATTTGAGAAGATTTTTGAGATTTTCCTGGGTTAAAAAGTCATCTTATACACCAGAAAATACGGTAAGTTTTATAACTAAGGAATTATAGATGAAGACACATCAAGATTGGTGGAAACACAAAATGGACTGGCCCTGCATCCACATGAGGCATCTGAGAATTGGGAGAAATATCTTAGCTACAAATGTTTCCGTTAAGGAGCATGGGCTCTCAATCCCAAGCAGGGCTCCCTAGCCCAAAGCACCAGAGCCAGGAAGAAAATCCCATACAATATCTGGCCATGGAATTCAGTAGAGATTCTTCCCCCCATCCCCCAGGGTGAAACAGGAGTCTGTTAAAAACTCAGGTGCCTCTTTAAAGGTTTAGCACACAAAATCTGAGTCACAACCACTTACTCTAGCTTCCAGCAAAGGGAGGGTGGTTCCGAGTAGACTAGAGTCCTGTGAAGAGAGACTGAGTTATGTGGCTCTAGGGAGAAGGCTACAGGGACAGCCACTAGGGTCTCTGTGCTGAGTCCCTCTCCCATATCCCTCACAGAGGCAATCTTTCTTGGGTTGAGTACTCTCCTTCATATGGCATCAGCATGGGAGATTGCAATAGCCCCACCCTCCTGACACTCTGTCACTTACCTGCAAGCTCTCACCCTGTGAAACAGTCAGCTGCTTGGGCCCAGGGTATAGAGGTATGGGGAGACCCAGGGGATGGCACAGACTGAGTTATGTGGCTCTGCGGCAAGGGCCATTCCCCATACCTTCCTGTGAACCTGACAAGTGCCACCCCCCACCACTGGATAATCACTAGTCCCACAATCGTGACTACTTACAGCCACACCCTGCCGAACTCCAGTTCTCCAGGAGGTCCAGGAAGAATCTGGGACAGATTGAATTATGTGGCTCTAGGATTGGGGCAATTTTTTCCTTTCATGCTTGACCTGTACACAGCCCTTCCTTCACATGGCCAAGTCTTGGTATATCTGGGTCTGACAAACTCTGCTGGCCTTTTCCAGATAACTCACACAGACTCATGACCAAAATCTGCAGGCACCTGGTGGTTGCAGATGACTCTGGTGTATCCTGACACTTTTGCTGAGTGGCTTCAGATCCAGCACTGGCATCAAGTTTGTTTGTTTGTTTATTAAATACTAGGGGCCCGGTGCACAAAAATTTGTACACTTGGGAGTTCCCTCAGCCCGACCTGTACCCTCTCACAGTCTGGGGCCCCTCTGGGGATGTCCACCTGCTGGTGTGCCTGGTCAGCCTGGGTGAGGGGCTGATGGCTGTTTTAAGGCTGGCCAAGCTCCCCAGTGGGGTCCCTCACCCCATTGGGGTGTGGCCAGCCTGGGTGCGGGCCTGAGGGCCATTTTCAGACTTTCAGGCTGCCCACAGTCCCTTCAGGTTTTGGGTCCCTACTGGGGTACCTGGCCAGCCTGGGTGAGGGGCTGATGGTTTTTTGCAGGCTGGCCAAGCCCCCCAGTGTGGATCCTCACCCCATTGGGGTGTGGCCAGCCTGGGTGACAGGCTGAAGGCCGTTTTCAGACTGCCCACAGCCCCTTCAGGTTTTGGGTCACTACTGGGGTACCTGGACAGCCTGGGTGAGGGGCTGATGGCTGTTTGCAGGCTGGCCAAGCCCCCAAATGGGGTTCCTCACCCCATCGGGGTGTGGTCAGCCTGGGTGTGGGTCTGAGGGCCAATTTCAGACTTTCAGGCTACCTACAGTCCCTTCAGGTTTTGGGTTCCTACTGGGGTACCTGGACAGCCTGGGTGAGGGACTGATGGCTGTTTTGTAGGCTGGCCAAGCCCCTCAGTGGCATCCCTCACCCCATTGGGGTGTGGCCAGCGTGGGTGATGGGCTGAGGGGTGTTTTCGGACTTTCAGGCTGCCCACAGCTCCCAATGACCCAATGTCCCAGCAAGGCTGGCTGGAAGCATGTTTCTGGGGTTTGTTTATCTTCTATAATTGATACACTGTTCCTTTAAGCCAAGGCCTAGGCAGGTAACGAAATCTCCTCTCTGCTTCAGCTAGTAGCTTCTATAATTGAGACACTGTTGCCCTTAGAAGTCAGGCCCTGCCTGCTGTTTGCTTCAGCTCCCGAGGCTTCTATGATTGAGACAATGTTGCAAGTATGTTGTTGCCTGGAGCCAGGAGATGCCCAGGTGGCCTGCAAACACTTTTACTCCTGCTGCAACCGAAACTGCCTGTTTACTCAGCTTTGTGAGTGCCGGCCTCTATGTTGGCTGGGCTAATTTGCATCCAGTCGCTCTGATTGGCTGGTGGGCGTGGATTAGGTGTCCCAAAGGGATGGTCAATTTGCATATTATGCTTTTATTATATAGGATATTTTATTGATTTTTTACAGAGAGGAAGGGAGAGGGGTAGAGAGTTAGAAACATTGATGGGAGAGAAACATCTATCAGCTGCCTCCTGCACACCTCCCATTGGGGATGTGCCTGCAACTAAGGTACATGCCCTTGACCAGAATCAAACCTGGGACCTTTCAGTCTGCAGGCCGACGCTCTATCCACTCAGTCAAACCGGTTAGGGTTGGCACCAAGTTTGAATCTGGGGAGCACTATGCAGTAAGAACCTACCTCATCCAACTCAAATACCACCAGAGGCTTTCAGTGACTGAGTTTAAAAGGCAGCTGACAGGAAGAGGTAGATGGAGGGTATCTCTAGGTGACTCAGGTCTTTTGCTGACCTGCCACTAGGCTTGGTGCTAGTGGTAGCCTACCTGGGTTTCATCTTGGCCCCTCTCATGATTACCCAAGTCCTACAGAGGCAGCTAGAAACTTTGGATCACGTTGTAGCTCCAAAAAGGTAGCACAGGGATAGTCACAGGCAGCATCTGATATTGACCTGCACCAGAGTCCCTCTTAAGAAACTCCAAAAGCAACACACCTGGTGGTGGGCTTTTGACCACATCATAGTAGGACCTAATTAGTTTCAAAAGTGGCATGTCCAAAGGGAGATCTCAATAGGCATCAGATCCTGCTGGGGCAAATTTCACTTTGTGTGTTCAGCACCTGCATAGAAGCTCCTACACCACGATCAAGGTCCATTCTCATAGTCAACTACCCTGAGGGTTGACCTCATTCATGGATGGGCCAACAGTAATCAAAACTCAATTACAACAGCATTACCACCAAACCAGTATTACAAGATACGTTAAAAGGACTTCTTTAATAGTAAGAAGAAATAGAAAAGGGAATAACATAGTTATAAAGAATGAAATGGCAATAAATACATACCTAAAAATAATTACTTAAAATGTAAGGCACTTAAATACTCCAATCAAAAGCCATAGAGTAGCTGAATGGACGAGAGAACAAGACCCATACAGAAGAGCCCGACCCAGAGCAAAAAAGAGACACAGACTGAAATAAAGGGATGGAAAAAAGATATTTCATACAAATGGAAAGGAAAGCAAGCTAGGAGGATAGCAATACTTATATTAGACAGACAGATTTTAAAACAAAGCCTTTAATGAGAGAAAAAGAAAAACATTACATAATGATTAAAGGGATCAATTCAATAAGATGATATTATCTTAGTAGACATTTATGTATCCAACAAAGGAGTGACTAAATATATGAATCAAATCTTGAACATAAAGGGACAGACTGACAATGATACAGTCATGGTAGGGGATTTTAACAACTCATTGACATCAATAGATAGATCTTCCAGACAGAAAATCAATAAAAAAACAGCAGCCTTAAGTGACACACTAGAGCAGTGATTTCTAACCAGTATGCTTTGAGGCTTTTTAAAACATGCAATACCTGAACTATTTTCCCTTAGATTGTTAAGTTTAAAAGAATTACAACAGTAGCCATTCAGAGCATATACCCTGTCTTGAACTATAAATATATAGGTCATATAATACTCATGTCATATTGGTCATATCTTTTTTTTTTATTTTGTTTTATTGCTTAAAGTATTATAAAGAGTGTTAAATAAGTCTCCATTTTTACCCCTTGGTCGTATCTTATAATAAAGTTGCATCTGATGGGTTAATTCTTGGTAACAGAAATATTTATACACAGTATTGGCACCTGTTTTTTTAAAAGTCACTTTGGAACAAGAAGTATAGGTAATTACTTTTAATTTTTAATAAATCAGCCAAAATTGTACATATTTTTGTCAGATTGGAAAAAATTTAATACATTTTTGGTGTGCTACAGAATTTTAGTAATTAGTTTATGTGTGCCATGAGATGAAATAGTTTTAAAAAACTGCACTAGAGGAAATGGATTTAATTGATATGTTCACAGCATTTCATCCCAAAGTAGCAGAATATATAGGGTGGGGCAAAAGTAGGTTTAAAGTTGTTTGTATGGAAACCAATACGACAATTGATAAGTAAAGTAAAAGAATAAACTCTGTGTTTTGTGTGCTCACCACTGTAAACCTATTTTTGCCCCACCTATGCATGCTTTTCAAGGGCACATGTAATATTTTCTAAAATAGACAATATGTTAGGACACAAAACCAGTCTCACAATACACACACACACACACACACACACACACACACACACAATTTTTTATTAATCCTCACCAAAGAATATATTTCCACTGATTTTGAGAGTTTATAGGAGGGAGAGAGACCGAGAAAGAGAGAGAGAGAAACATCAATGTGAGATAGAAACATCAATGTGAGAGAGTCACATCGATTGCTTTCCTCACACATGTGTTCCGGCCAGGGACAGGTATCAAGCCTACAATTGAGGTATGTGCCCTTGAGTGGAATTAAACCCAGGACCCTTCAGTGTATGGCTGATGCTCTATCCAGTGAGCCAAATCAGCTAGGGCTCAGTATATTTTTTAAAGAGAGCAGAAGTGGGGTGAAATTGAGAGATGGGCAAAGAGGGAGAGGAAGAGAAAAAGAGAGACATCAGTGTGAGAAACATCAATAGGCTGCCTCCCATATGTCCCCTGACTGGGGACTGAACCTGCAACCTAAGAATTGAACCCACAACCTTTTTTGGTGCAATGGACAATGCTCCAGTCAACCAAGCCTCCCAACTGGGCAGTCTCAATAAATTTAAGAAGACTGAAATTATATTAAGCATCTTCTCTTGCTACAGTGGAATGAAACTATAAATCAATTATAAGAAAAACAATCTGAAAAACACAAATATATGAAGTCTAAGTAATATATTACACAATGTTTGATTTAACAGTAAGAAAGAAATCAAAATATATTTTGAAACAAATAAAAATGAAAACACAACAACCAAAATATATGGGACACAGTGAAAGTAGTCCTAAGAGAGAAAGTGATAGCATTAATGGTCTACCATAAGAAGTAACAAAAATGTAAATGAATAGTCTAACCTGACAACTAAAGGAACTAAAAACGAACAGCAACTCCTCACCAGCCTGCCAGGACCCAGCATCCTAGGATCTGGCTTCAAAAATACATTTCACCCCAAATATATGGAATATACATACTTCTGAAGTACACATCAGACATTTTCAAAGATAGATCACATATTGGGAAATAGGCAAAGTCTCTTCAAATTCAAGAAGATTGAAATCATATCAAGCATCTTCTCAGATCCTAATGGCATAATATAAAAATTAACCACAATAAAAGCAATTTAAAAAATCAGACACTTAGAGGCTAAATAGCATGTTACTAAACAATGATTGGGTTACCAAAAAGAAAGAAGAAGAAATAAAAAACATCCTGGAAAAAAATGACAATGAAAACACAACAATCCAAGCTCTATGGAACACAGTAAAAGCAGTCTTGCCTATCTAAAAAAAAACAAGAGAGAAAATGGTAATAAATTATCTAGCAGTACAACTTAAAGAGTTAGAAAGAGAGCAACAGAAAAGCCAAGCATATGCAGAAGGAAGGAAATAATAAAGATCTGAGTGGAAATAAATGACATAGAGACAAAAAAATACAAAAGATAAATGAAACCAAGAGCTGGTTCTTTGAAAGGAGAAACAAGATTGATGACCTCTAATCAGGCTCACCAAAAAGCAAAGAGAGAGGATCCAAATAAACAAAATAAGAAATGAAGTAATGACAGACCCCACAGACATACAAAGGATTGTAAAAAAATACTATGAACAACTCTGATCCAACAAACAGGACAGCCTAGACGAAATAGACATATTTCTATAAAAATACAATCTTCCAAAATTCAAACAGGAAGAATAAAAAATCTGAATAGGCTGATAACTATGGAGGAAACTGAAGCAGTAATAAAAAAAAAAAAACTTCCAGCAAACAAAAGCCCTGGGCCAGATGGCTTCACAGGGGAATTTTACCAAGCATTCAAAGAAGAAATAAAACCTACCCTCCTCAGACTATTCCAAAAAATTAAAAAGGAAGGAGCACTTCCAAGCTCATTCTATGAAGCCAGCATTACCATAATCCCAAAACCAGATGAAGACTCTACAAAAAAAAGAGAATTACAGGCCAACATCCCTGATGAATATAGATGCTAAAATCCTCCACAACATTCTAGCAACTCAGATTCAGCATTACATTAGAAAGATCATATACCATGACCAAGTGGGATTTATTCCAGGGATGCAAGGATGGTACAATATCTGCAAATCAATAAATTTGATACATCACATAAACAAATTAAGAGATAAAAACCACATAATCGTATCAATCAATGCAGAAAAAGCATTTGACAAAATCCAACACCCTTTTTTGATAAAAACTCTCAGCAATGTGAGAATAGAGGAACCATACCTCAACATAACAAAAGCCTTATATGACAAACTTACAGCCAACATCTTATTCAATTTCCCCTAAGAGAACTAAACTAAAACCATTTCCCCTAAGAACAGGAACAAGACAAGGATGCCCACTTTTACCACTCCTGTTCAACATATTACTGGAGATACTAGCCAAAGCAATCAGAAAAGAAAAAGAAATAAAAGGCACCCAAATTGAAAAGAAAAAGTAAAGTCTCATTATTTGCGAATGATGTGATAAAACCCAAAATACTCCATCAAAAAGCTACTAGACTTAGTAAATTAATTTGTCAATGTAGCAGGATACAAAATTAACATCCAGAAATCTATGGCTTTTTTAATATACCAATAATGAATTCACAGAAAGAGAAAATAAAATAAAAATAAAAAATCCCCATTTACTGTTGCAACAAAAAAATAAGATATCTAGATATAAACTTAACTAAGAAGGTAAAAAACCTGTATTCAGAAAACTATAGGATATTGAAAAAGGAAATAGAGAAAGACATAAACAAATGGAAGAACATACCGTGTTCAGGGATTGGTAGAATCAACACCATTAAAATGTCCATACTACCCAAAGCAATCTATAGATTCAATGCAATCCCCATTCCAATACCAATGGCATATTTCACAGAGACCTAGGACAAACTCTCCAAAAATTCATTCGGAATAAAAAAAAAAAAAAAGACCCCAAATAGCTGCAGCAATCCTGATAAAGAAGAACAGAGTTGGAGGGATCACAATATCAGATATCAAGCTATATTACAAAGCCACTATTCTCAAAACTGCCTGAACATTTAGACCAAGGGAACAGATTAGAGAAAGAGAACCCAGACATGGACCCAAGCCATTATGCTCAATTAATATGTGACAAAGGAGGCAAGATCATACAATGGAGTCAAGACAGTCTCTTCAAAGAAATGGTGTTGAGAAAATTGGACAAATACATGCAAAAAATGAAACTATACCACTAACTTATGCCATGCAAAAAAATCAACTCAAAAATGGATAAAGGACTTATGTGTAAGACAGGAAACCATAGAAATCTTAGAATAATCTATAGACAGGAAAATATCAGACATATGTCATAGCAATAAATTTACCCATACAGCTCCTAGGGCATTAGAAACTAAAGAAAAAATAAACAAGTAGGACTACATCAAAATAAAAAGCTTCTGCACAACAAAAGAAATCATCAACAAAACAGCAAGAGAGTCCACTGCATGGGAGAACATATTAGCCAATGTTATATCTGATAAGGGATTAATCTCCAACATTTACAGGGAACTCATGCAACTTAACAAAAGGAAGATAAACAATCCAATTAAAAAAAGGCAAAGGACCTAAATAGACACTTTTCAAAAGTGGACATACAGAAAGCTGAGAGACAAGAAAACATGCTCAAAGTCACTAATCATCTGAGAGATGCAAATCAAAACTACAATGAGGTACCATCTCAAACCTGTCAGAATGGCTATCATAAACAAATCAACAAAAGACGAGAGCTGGCGAGGATGTGGAGAAAAACGACCCTCATGCACTTCTAGTGGGAATGCAGAGTGAAGAAGCCACTGTGGAAAACAGTATGGCGTTTCCTTAAAAAATTAAAATATGTAGATATAAACATATCTTAAACTTATATAAACCATTTGACCCAGTAATCCAACTTCTAGGATATATCCCATGAAATCAGAAACACCAATCAGAAAGGATATATGCACCCCAATGTTCATACCAGCACAACTCACAATAGCTAAGATTTGGACACAACCTAGGTGCCCATCAGCAGATGAGTGGATTAAAAAAACTGTGGTACATCTACACAATGGAATACTTTGCTGCTGTAAAAAAGAAAGAACTCTTACTATTTGCAATTGCATGGATGGACTTAGAGAACATTATGCTAAGTGAAACAAGCCAGTCAGGGAAAGGTAAATATTACATGATCTCACTTATTTGTAGAATATAATGAACAAAAATAGATACAGAGACACAGAAGCATCAGACTGTCAAAACTCAGAGAGAAGGTAAGGGAGAATGAGGGGGCGGGGGTTAAGAGATCAACCAAAGGACCTGTATGCATGTATATAAACAAAGCCAATGGACAAAGACAGTAGGGGGATGAGGGGATGTGCTGAGGGGGTGGAAGTGGCCAGGGAGAGGTCATTAAGGGAAAAAGGAGACATATGTAATACTTTAAACAGTAAAGAATTTAAATTATCCTAATATATAAAAAAACCAGGGGCCATCGTGACCAAAACACCCAAATAGACAACCGGAAAGCAGGCTACGTGGGGTGACCAGGCCAAAAGGGGGTTTGTGAGGGATGACCAAATGACTGAACAGCAGGCTGCGTACAGCAACAGGCCTGCAGGGGGGTTAGTGAGGGACAATCAAACAACTAAACA
>PVJC01011387.1:0-41742 GCA_004026665.1 Murina feae | reverse complement strand
GTACCATTGAAGAGGAGCAAATTTCCCAGGTGCCATTTTCCAGCCAAAGGCAAAAACTCTTCTTGGGATGATAAACTATGGCCGATCATGCAAAATGTTTTATTGCTATCTGATGACAAACTTGTTTTTCTTGGAAGCACAAAATCCAAAGTAACATCAGGTTTCCTACAGTAAAACAAAGTTAGATCAATCACTTCAGTGAGGACTAAGTACTAAGTATTTTTAAAGCATGAGTGTTTGACAATGGGAAATGCCTGAACAACCTCCTGGGTTCAGTATCAGACAGGTAACAGGAACGGACAACTGACTGTCGTCTCTAAGCTGCTGGCTGCCCACAAACCCCAAGAATGGAGCAGAATGCAGGTGCCTGAGGATCGAGCCCCAGGCCACGGGAAGGGACCTGACATTTGCTGCAAGTTTTCTGAGCCCTGTGACTTCTGAATTTTACCAAGATGTCTCCCCATTTTGGTAAACAACTTCTAAAGTCTCAGGTCCTCCTTTGAGGCCTTCAAAGACTCAGGAAATAAACAGTATCACTTCTTCAGGTTTTGCCCTGACTCGCCACTGAAATGCCAGTGTTTTTTTGCATTTTCTGATGTGTTTTTTCAATGCTAAGTCATCATGGAGCTTTTGATTCATCTCCTGTTTTTGCAAGAATCCTTATAGGAAAAGATAAAATGAGGCTTCCTTATTGAGACCCATGCTGGGGGGACTTCATCATCTAGTTGAGACTTAGGGTGCCCCTAACATAGAAATGTTTTAAACTCAATGAAGATAATGAAGGTCACTTCTAAACGCAAAGTGTGTGACTAAGATAAAGGCTTAGAATAAACTAATCTGGTTAGTCCTTAATGAGAAAAGATACTTTAGCATATATTTATTTTAAAACCTTCCCTAAGGCTTTGTGTTCCATGTTTCACATGAACGTATATGTTTATAGGAATACTTTTTAATAAAGGAAATATGTGAACTACCTTCTTTTTTTAATTGAATTTTAAATAACTTAACATTAGAGATAACTTCCATCACTGCCTCTCTCGGAAACCAAGTAAACGGCCATGACTGGAACACAACTGACACCTAGTGGCAGTGTGACGATCAATGCAAGATGAATCAAACAAATATTAAGTATTTACTATATACCATATTTTCCTATCAGATTTGTGTGCTGCTAATCAAATATAAATTAATAAAAAGTTTTTTCAATGCTATGACAAAACTATGAAGCCATATTATTAAAATGGCTTCTTAAAATGTACTACTTGTAGAAATCGTTCTATGTTAGTTCTGAAAGTGACAAAGACAGTGGTGAATTCCAATCAACAGGATAATAGATTTGTCCTTGGTCACTTGCTCATTGCCCGGTGAACAGATTGAATAATTAACTTGTGTCAAATGGCAAGAAAGTTCCTTCAAGATAATGCAGAAATAAGTGGGCTTCTATTTTTCTCTAGTCATTCTAATTTCATTTGAATCCCTGATTTTAATTTAGGTATTAAATACTTATTGTTCCATTAAAATAATCCTTCCAGGCTTATTTTATAATATATGGGCTTGAAGGACAAAACTATAGTGCCTTGATATAATATATATTCCACATAAATGTCTAAATGTCCAAATTTCTGTATTACTCCCCTAAACCCAGATATTAATTTCCAACAATTATTTCTTTGGGAAATTGCTTTTGAATGGAAGTGATAAATAGGAAAATATCTGACTCTGACCTAGGTTCCTATGTTAACACAGGAATTTGATCTGCAGTGTTCCATAAGTTGTTTTAGAAGCTATAACTGACTGACCTTAAAATTGTAACTGAGGTTAACAAGTATTTACTAAAAATGTTTCATACCTCTGTCCAGAGACCCACATGGAGATTTCCCCATGAAGATTCTTTTTCCCCTGGGGCTGCTGGAAGTAGGTGAGCACTAAATGTTGCCATTTGCTTGGGAGGAAAACATTCTCCAGTGATTCCGCCTGAGCTAGTAAAATAGCTTTTGCATCATCATTTGAATCCACACACAGGCTGCAGAGGAGAGAAAAGGTACAAGCTGAAAACATGGAATCTCAGATCTCAGTCTCTAACACATGTACAACTACAATTGTAGATATGTAAAAATAAAAACCAGTTATATTTTTAAACTAACTTAAAACGTCAGTAGGTCTTTGTTTTATACCATAATCTGCTTAAGTTATTTTATCATATGACTAGAGGCCCGGTGCACAAAATTCGTGCACTCCGGGGCGAGGGGGGGTCCTTCAGCAAGGCCTGCACCCTCTTGCCCTCTTGCATCCGGGAGCCCTGTGACTGATAGCCCTGCAGAGGGAAGCCCTGCCCATCTGTTGCAGAGCCACCAGCCAGGTAGCCTGGGCCTCCTTCTGTGGAGCGATGGTGGGGCGATGTCCCAATCACATCATATACCCCTTGACTGGACTGGCATCAGTGCATGTCATAGGGTGGTTGTCCAGACAGTCTTTCTGCTGTTTGGCCATTCAGTTGATTTGCATATTATACTTTTATTATTAAAGATTACCTCCATTCATGAACTAAAATAGAGTAGGTTCATTTGCTAGTGTTAATAATTTAGGCAATAATTTTCAGAATTCAATTTGCAAAAAATCTTTTTTCTTTACTATTTATAGTCATGCCTATTTAGAAATTATAATATTTGATTCATACATAAATTAATACGTTATACATAAATGTCCAAATGATGGGATGTGTTGGAGGTCTAACCTACATGAGAAATTGCTGAATTAGGATGTAATATGTATATACAATATCTAGTAATCTTTATAATTTTTACAAAGCATGTGTTCCTAAATAACGTTGTTGACTTAGTTTTAAGTTTTATAAAAATAGCCTATACTATTCATACTCAATACAAACAAAATATTTGTATCTAAATGCCAGGACTGATCAGCAGACCCCAAGCTACAGATGAATGTTGACTGTGACACACGTTCTATGAAAGAGAGGGCTAAGGGACTGCCTGACTAAAGGAAACAGAGAGCCCTGTTTGCCTGCCTCCTTAGGCTTTTATGGCAGCAACAACTTGAACTAAAATGAACCTCTAGATACTATCGGCAGGGTAAGTATCCTTGAGAAAAACGCATGCATCTGCAGTGTCTTTTAAATAAGGACATTTTGAAGTATAAATATAAAGATTCCAGTAAAATACCCGGGGGCTCAGACTTGTTTGGAAGTCAAGGCAGGGTCTGCTGCCTTCGGCAAGGTTCCCCTAGAGACCTATAACCCTTCAGAGAACCCTCCTTACAGACAACTAAGTCCTGTGCTTCCCCACATCTAAGCTAGCTAACAAAGAAGGTAGAAAAGGTATAAGCTAGCAAGGAGATCTTAAGCTTTTCAGATAATGGCTATTAAGTATATGATCTTCATGGAAAACCACTGTCTGATATTAACAACATCCTAAGATCACGGCCATTTGAAAGAACATTCCCATGATAGGACTTTAGTAAGGATTTGGTCGAAAATCCGAGAATTAACATAACCTACTTTAGAGTTTAATTACAGATTTTCAGGTAGACTATATTGTTACAAAGTGATACTAGAAGCTGTTAAACTGTATCTCCTTTTTAAATAAGACTTTTGTTTGGCTATGATGATCGTTATTAGCAGATTTCACACTTATGTCTCTTACATGAACTATTTACACACATGCCCTATTCATGGGAGTGGGGATAATCGTTACCGAAAGACGAAGGTGCCAGTGCGGGGCTCAGCCCACACTTGCATCATCAGCGCTTTGGAGCCCAGTGAGACCAGGTGAATGCAGCCTCCCTCTAGGAGCCTCTCACCGGGACGTGCGTGCTCCGCACCTTCCAGCCCGTCGTTCGCTATGAAAGAACGGTGTCGGCATGATCAGTAAAGCAGTGGATAAAAACTGAGTGGAAAGTGAATTTAAAAATATACAAAGCATGCTTGTTTATTTGTAGTAAATTATTTAGCCACAATGGCCTGTTTTAAATAATAGAATTTCCAAAATTGAAATAATTAACTCCAAAAAAGCACCAGGAGTGAAATAGTAAATGAGTGCATTAAGAGTTACTAAATGTTGTTTTTCCAGTTATCATATATTTTTAAACATTTAATAACTTTTAAAAATATATTTTATTGATTTTTTACAGAGAGGAAGGGAGAGGGATAGAGAGTTAGAAACATCGATGAGAGAGAAACATTGATCAGCTGCCTCCTGCACACCTCCTACTGGTGATGTGCCCGCAACCAAGGTACATGCCCTTGACCAGAATCGAACCTGGGACCCTTCAGTCCACAGGCCGACGCTCTATCCACTGAGCCAAACTGGTTAGGGCAACATTTAATAACTTTTAGTGTTAAGTGAAGTAAGCCAGTCACAGAAAAACAAATATCATGTGATCTCACTTGTATGTGGAATCTAATGAACAAAATAAACTGACAAACAAAATAGAAACAGAGGCCTGGATACATGGAACAGATTGATAGCTGTCGGAGGGGAGGGTGGATGAAAGAAGGTGGAAGATCAGCCAAAGAACATATATGTGTAGCCCATGGACACAGACCACAGTGTGGTGATGGCCAGAGGAAGGGGGCAGGAGAGGCAGGGGCTGGGTGGAGGCGAACAAAGGTGGGGAAAATGGGGATATCTGTAATAGTGTCATCAATAAAAACAAAGACTATAAGAATAATAATAAAATAAAATATATGATAACCGAAGACTAAGTGCAGGACTGATCAGACCAACTGTGATGTCACCACAGTAAACTAGCACCATCTGAGCCACAATTCTTTTACGGATGGAAGGAACCCCCCTAATCCAGGAATGGCACCGGGGAAGAGGCAGGATGTGGGACTGGTGACCTCTGCAGCAGCAGTATGTGTGGTGTGTGCCCTTCCCTTCCCAGACGGACACACACACACACACACACTCACAGAAAAGTAAAATGGAGTTTTCAAGGCTGTCTGACAACTCTGGCTATGGTAAGTCAGGATCTGCCATTACTAAGGCATTTAAGGAGAATAACACGTTAAGAGCAAGTTAGAACATGGCTATATTCTTAATGTCAACCAAAATAGCCACCTGAAAAAGCTGAGTATAACAGATAACACAGTCGCCATACCTGCTCCTTCAAAACTACTATCTCGAAAACTTAATGACTTCTTTCTTTTCCTGATCTTCCTTCGGTTTTCTGTGCAACTCTCGGCTTCTTGGATGCACTCTATGTTGAACCACAGGGAGACGCTGAACCCCTCTGAGAGGTGCGGCCAGCAGTTCTGGCCCAGCAGGGGCAGGTGCACGGGGGCCACGTGCCAGGAGGACAGCAGCTGCTGGGGAACACTATCACTGTCCACCTCCTTCCTGCTCCATGACACGCGTGCTCTTCTCAACAAGCCCATGGCCTTACTGCTGAGAATCCCAGGACACTTTGGTGCCAAAACACCATTATTTAAATTCAAAGTGTGTAGGAAAGGGAAGGTCAGATAATGTAAAGGGCTCACAGCAACATCACTTTCAACAATTTTCAGAATACCCAGGAGAAGAATTTCCTAGAGAAAAAGAAAAACAAATAAAACATTACAAGGAACATAATAACCCCGAAATTCAGGTTACAAATGAACATACAAACACACTCATACACATATCAATGCAGGAGCTGCCCCGGTGGTCAGTGTGCTCCCACAGGGAGAGCACCACAGAAGCCGAGTGCAGTGGCAGAGGATGTCCAACTGACGGCTTAGGCCCACTCCCCATGAGAAGTCGGACATCACTGGAGGGCTCCCGGACTGTGAGAGGGCACAGGCCAGGCTGAGGGACCCCTCCTCCCGCAGAATGCATGAATTTCATGCACTATGCCTCTAGCAATAAAATATTGGAAACTTCACAAATAACAACACAGAGTTGACTATATTAGCACAACAAAGGAGAGGATTTAGTGATTTTCAAATACGTTTTAAAATATTCTATTAAATATCAGTGACAAAAATGAAATTATGGCATATTTACTGTACAAGGAGATTCCTCCAGAAATATTCTCAAAAGAAGGGTTAGCTCTTCCGAACATGTTCTTGAGCTCATCAAAGATACCAACAGATCCACCAGTCCTCTCTGGCACGCTGAGTTAAAGACAGACAGAGGAAAAAGTTAAAGCCAAATGCACAGCTAATTAAAGAAACAAACGATTTCGCTGAAAAAAATAAAATACTATTGTCACATTTTAAATGGATTATAAACAACCTAATAATCCAAAAATTTACTGAAGAAATAAAATATGATCAAATACTAACTAACCAACTGACAAACAAGAAAATCACTTTCCTTAATGATTGGTTAGCTCCAAGTCAAGTAAAGGTATTATTTAAAGAAGCATAAAAAGGTGATGAGATTAAGGAAAACACACCCACAAAAACCCTCGTAGACAAAGAAAACAGTATGGTGATTACCAGAGAGAAAGGAGAGCAGGAGGAAATAAGAGTGTAAAGGGGGGATAAATGGTGACAGAAAGAGACTGGGCTTCGGGTGGTGAATACACAATACAATATACAGCTGGCGTATTACAGAATTAGACTCCTGAAACCCATACCATTTTATTAACCAATGTCACCCCAATTGATAGGATTTAAAATTAATTAAATTTTTAAAAGCATAAATTAATACAGTATTTGTTAAGTGACTACCATAAAGTAGTCTTCTCATTTCAAACATGTTTAAATTATAATTTTCACTTTCTAAATATAAAATTAGATAACATAACTAAAAGTAGAAATATTGAAGATTATAAACACACTTAAATATCACAAACAATTACTTTGAACATTGGTTTTATTCCATTATGGGGTTTAGCATAAATTATGGTCAGTTATACACAAATTTATAGATCTTTTAATAGCTAATATTTGTAGCACACATTACAGTGTTCACAGTATATTTACAGACATTATCTCAGGTGATCCTCAAATACGCCCCCCAACAGTCCTACACGTTAAATACCATCTCGATTTGAGACATGATAAAACAGCCCTGCAGAGAAGCCTGAGCACAGAGCCCTGGCGAAGCCCATTCAGCAGAAGCACTGAGACTGGGCCGTGCCTACTGCGCGGGGTGGGTCTGAGGAGCGAAAGAGATGATGCACGTAAACTACTTTTGAAACCGCAGAGCAGTGTCCCAACGGAAGCCCTTGTTATCAGCCCTTTACCCCACATCACAACAGAACAGTTTCAAAACTATTGCTTTAAAACTTAGCATTTCAACGCACCTTGAAAATCAGGATCAGCCTGTGTTAAAATACTCAAGAACCCTCCTAAAAGATTTTTCACAGTTCCCTGAAGAGGAAAAAACAAAACAGAATAAATTAAATTTCTTACCTCGTTAAAGCATGAAACAATTGTAGTGTAAAAAATTATTTGAATATCTACTGCATTTACATCTATAAATATTTAAAATGACTAAAAAGAAGGCTATGCGTAGGATTATACACAATTTTCATTTTATTTTTCACACTGCTTGTTTTCTGATTTTTCAAAACAATGACCAAACATTAACATTAAATACAGTTTTAAAAATATTACCCATTCTCAGAAATATAATAGGAGGCATTATTAGTTCGCCAATGACATTATTAACTTATGTTACTTTAGAGAACTATGGAATTAGAAGATTTTTAGAATACCGTTTGTAGCTAAAAAACACGGACAAGGCATGAGAAAGGATAACTTGCACTTTTCAGACAAGTTGAGTTATAAATAAGGAAGCCAGTATCTGGGGCATGAGTGGGGTAAGTATTCGTCTCATTTAACTAAATACATCTTTTACCTGTTGAATGAGTAGAAAAATATTCTTTTCTTTCTGCCTGATGATTTTCAAAAAACTCTCAAATACGTGGGCAAGCACATCGAGTTTGGCTTTACTAGTAGAAAGCAAATTTAATTCCAGCATGCAAATCTCAGGATAGAGTATTTCTCCCTGAGTGAGGTTTTCAAGTAAGTCACTGGGACTGCTTAATGCAATGAAACCTTCTGCTTCAGGCTTTACGTCTACCCCTGAAAGGGGAAAAGAGAAGATTATTTTCATCCCCTAAACACTGACGAGGTATTTCACATCTCATTCATCATTTGAAAGTTGTGTTTTGAAAGTGCTGTTTATAAGATGTTCGCAAAACCTTTCCCCACAACATGCCTTTTATTACGGCAAATATCCTGAGTAATCAAGTCTTACGGATACTTTGAAGATAAACGAGTAGCCTTCAAAGTAAATTTGATCAGCAACAGAACTACAAATATTCTCAACAGCAAGTTTCACAGACACGCAGGTGAGACAGATTTACACATTCCCCTGACATACTGGGAAAAAATACTATCCCCAACTTTTTGGCCCCAAACACCTGAATCACAGGGCAGTTGTTTCTTTGCCTGCTCATATCTCTGGTAGACTTGGCTGTGGGTTGGAGAAATTTTGTACTTTTTCTTCTTCGTAAGTGAGAAACACACAGACACTGTCTCACTAAATATTACATTCCAAGAAGTTTAACTTACATGCTGTTAACAGAGACTGCTGTGTTCTTCAACAGTGTCCACACAGATAAGAATTTTATAAATTTCTAGCTAGGTCAGAATCCCTTAAATTAACATCTAGTTAGCAACTTACAAAAAGAAAGCAATCTATCATTATAAAATCATGACTGTAAAAAAAAAAATCATGACTGTACTCTGCTAAAACCAATTCCATTAAACCAATGTTTTTCAAAAGCACCTGCTTGGGGGGTGGGGAGGGGGAACTGGAGGAAGATGGTCAAAAGGACAAACGTCCAGTTAGATCAATGAGCACTAGGGACGTAATGTGCGACACGGTGGCTATGGTTAACCTATTGTATGACCTGTAGGAAAGTTGTGAAGAGAGTAGATCTTAAGAGTTCTCAACACAAAGATAAATTTTTCTCTCGTTATTGTGTCTCGTTAGGAGATGACGGATGTTGAGCAAACCTATGTGGTCATCATTTCACAATATATGTAAATCAAACCATCAAGCGGTATATCTAAACTTATATAGTGATATGTGTCAATCATATCTCAATAAAACTGGAAAAAAAGCAAAAATAGTTTAATAAATCAAGTTAGCTCTATGTATATGCATACACAGGAGTTGGCAAAAAAGTAGGTTTATAGGCATGAGTATACAAAAGAGTTTATCCTAGTATTGTTATGTATTTATTATCTATTAACCTATTTTTCCTACCCCTCTACATATACACATATCCCTTCAATTTGTGGCTGATTTTTAGTTCTTTTCACTCTATGTTTGGCAAAAACAAACAAAACAACTTGCAATGGTCCATCAGGTCCTTCTTCATGCTGTTTGTATCTGCCACTTACTGTCTTTTTCACTGGAATATATGTGAAAGCAGGCACTGGCTCTCCCCTGTATTCTTTTTTTTTTTAAATATATTTTATTGATTTTTTGCAGAGAGGAAGGAGAGGGATAGAGAGTCAGAAACATAGATGAGAAAGAAACGTCAATCAGCTGCCTCCCGCACACCTCCCACTGGGGATGTGCCCACAAACAAGGTACATGCCCTTGACCAGAATCGAACCTAGGACCTTTCAGTCCGCAGGCCGGTGCTCTATCCAGTGAGCAAACCGGTTAGGGCTCTCCCCTGTAAAAAAATCTACCTCGGTGTTTCCAATCGCAGACACAAACAAGTGCCAGAATTCATGGTGAAGACCCAATGAAATGATGATGCAATGCGCTTCTTAAATTGTATGGCAACACAGATTGTAAAGTAACATGATTATAAACCATTTTGCTAATTAATAATGTGACTTGCAAATCGAATCACAAGTACTTCCTGATATTTTACCATCATCCGGGGCTTCACTATCCTCAGAATTGCTCTCACTATCTGCTTCATAACCTTCTTCTTCAACCAAAAGTTTAAAACCACAACATGTAGCATCCTCCGCTTCTTCTGAAAACTCTCCAGGCTGGGACGACAAGTCTTCAGACTGGGGACTCTGCAAGTTTGGTGCAATTAAAAGGCAAAGAGTGTAACATCTGCTCACCTTTAGAAATATAATATGTATTATGCAACTATCATTTTAAGAACAGTTTCAGTATTTCTGAAAAAAATCTTTAAGAAAAAAATCCTATGAATTGATATTTACCACTGTTGAGTTATGAAATTCACGCAACACAATCTCTTGGACAAGTTGACTAACCTCAAGCATGTGTGGGAGGTCTCTAGCAGATTAAGCCAGGGTCATCTCAGTTTCACCGAAAACCAAGCCTAACAACTTACCTTCTCGTTATATAATGGAAATGACTAAAAACCACAATGGGGTGAAATTATACTTCTTACAACTTAATCCTAGTAAAATGTCTTCTATTTTTACACATTTGTTCATGGAACTCACCAACTCCGGGCCATATGTTCTAACCACATTCTCCCATGAAGCCCCATCCCACACTCCTCTGCTGTCACATACCACCACCCCTCCACCCCCCGACAGCACAGCTGCGTGTTACTCGTACCTTCTCAGTCACAGCATCACTGTGTTCAAAATCTGCCATGTGATTCCCCAGCGCAACTCGAAGCAGGGCATCGAATAAAGGTTTCGCCAATTCTGTCTCAATCACCTTTGACTGGGAAAGATGGTCCCTCATTTCAAACAATATATTTTCCACAGACAAGTTCTAAGGTAAAATAAAAGAGAATAAGCATATTAATAAAATGCTTCAAGAAAAAAGTGAAAGTGACAGGTAAGTTAATATTAATAAACTAGAGGCCCGATGCACGAAATTCGTACAAGGTGCTCGGCCCTTGCAGCCCTGGTTTTGTCCGGAAGTCATCCGGAAGGACGTCCAGAAGGTCATTTGGCTGTCCAGTCCAATTAGCATATTACACTTTTATTATTATAGAAGATAGAAAGACAGTCCATTTATCTACAGTTGATATGAAAGTAAAATGACTATATTAATAACCTTACATAAACATTGACTGTTACAATTAATAACACTTTTATTTATTAAATGCTTTACTTACCTTATTTGGTTTTGAATTTCAAAGTATCGTAAATTAATTATATCATAAAATGATGAGTGGAAACTTCAGGTTGATTAACCATCTCTACATTTTATAAATTCCTTGAGACTCTAAGAAGCACTTACACTCTCATCCTTTTCTCTCCCCTTTTACTCCTGTCCTTGAAGGGAACTCTACCTTAAGGAGTTTTCAATTTCATGTGAGGCACAGACACATACAAACTATGATGGCAACCACAGTAGAGCCATAAACAAGGTCCTCTGAGAACAGAAAGAGAGCAGGTGCCTGGAGGCCTGGGAAGATGCCCAGAGGAGGGTTGTAGGAGGCGAATGGTGGAGTACCCATAGAGCAGCAGGCACACAGACAGAGGGGAAGACGTGCCGGTTGAGGAGCACGCACAGAAGGACAGAGCAAAGACACAGAAAGGCGCCTTAGTAGAGGTCAGCTCAGCGTGGCTAGGGGCCCCCGGTGAAGGATGGCAGGAAATGATGCTCAACAAGGAAGAAGAAGCGAGATTGTGAGGGGCTCTGTAGCCACACTAAAGGGTGTGGATTGTACTATAATTGGGAGCAAAAAGGGAGCATCGGGACGCTTAGACAGGAGCAACATGGAGGCAGCAGGAGAGGTGGCGGATAGAACAGTGAGAGGGGTGGGTCAGGAAAGAAGGGACCTGCCACGTTCGAAAGCTCCTTAGGAGCAGGGTCTAAAATAGGCTCCTTCTAAGTTGAGAAGTGCGAGCAGGAGGAAAGCAGAATAGGAGAGGGTAAGAACCCAAGCAAAGAAGGTTTGGAATAAAGGTCCAGCCCCCGCCTCATCGAGGGAAAGCTCTGGACCCTGGACGCCCACAGGGCTTGTCCCCACCAGAGAGCAGCGCACAAGGCCACGCAAGAACTCTGAAACACATCATTATGACTCAGCTCCCGCTTACTGCCTACTAAAGCCTTTTAGTTGGAAACTGTGTTGCATGTGGGTTTTGCAGGTGACAAAGCTTAAAGTATGAGCTTCCTGAGGGTAAGCACTGGCCCTGTGCTCCTGTGTCCTCCCCAGCACCTGGCATGGGGGTGCTAAGCACACAGAACTCTCAAAAGGACACATCGCACGACAGCCAAGTCATTACCTGTCCGGATGGCTCCAATTCCGCCCGGTGCTGACCAGCTCTGGTGCCATGGAGACAGATGGCCAGAAGGGCTTCCAGGAGACGGATGCTCTGAAGTGAGGCATCACTTGTTCGACCTGCAGGCCCCTCTGCTTCCTCAGGAGCGGCCCCAGCAGGGGAAATCGGATCCCCATTTATGGAAGCAGCATGTGACTCTGATGCACCTACACTGTCAGCGCTCCCCTCTGGATCACCCGGGCCGGATGGGGTGGGAGTGCTTCTCAAAGTCACAGAGTCCTCCTCCTCCTCCACAGCGACCTCCGAGTGGGCAGTTCTCAATCGCTCCTGGTCCTCCTTCTTCCCGTGCTCCTTGTCCGGAGCCCGGAACAGCTTCTGGATGATCATGAATATTAGCTTATGGCACACCCGAACCCCACCCAGCCTGCAGAGCTGCTTCTGGAAAGCTGGGCTCAGCATATAGATCCAGCGACACATGGACCAGATGTCAGCCGCCTGGTGCATGCGCTCGGGGGGCGGCAAGACCAGGCTCTCCAGAGGCAGGCAGGGCAGCTCCTGGCGCAGGGGCTCGCTGGCTGTACTGTCGTAGCCAGAGGTATCCTCCGACTCGTTGGCAGACTCCCCGTCGGAGTCGGCCTCTTTGCTGACACACAGGAACGCCACGCAGAGGAAGAGGTTTATCGTGTGGAGGTGGGCGTCGTGGGGGGCAGACTTGCGTCTCTTCGGGTGGGCTTCTCTGAGGCTGGCGTAGAACTTGCTGAGACTCTGAGGAGAGTCTGAAAAGGCCTGCTGGCTGTGGACAGAGGTACCTGCATGGAAGGATGCCGGCTCCTCGGGTTCCCCATCTAGCCCATCAGTCCCTGGAATCGAGGAGTCCTTCTGTTGCTCCCCAAGGCTGATTATCAGAGTTTCAAATGCTTTTAGGGAATGACCTCGAATACCATCTAAGTAATTTAGTTCAATTATTTGACTCACTCCATTACAACTTAAAAACAAATCCCTTATTACCCTGTGAGAGAAAAAAACATACAAGAGGGTTTACAAAAAAACAGATCATTTATAAAAAGGTACATATACTATTTATTTTAACCAAACTTAAATTGTTTTTAATATTAAATATTTTTGGTACATACACTATTTAAATGTCATTGCTGCATGTGGTATACTAAACAAACACTACCTAATTTGATTAATCAACCATGTGGCTTAAGATCTTAAATGTGACCAGGATTTCAAGTTACTTTCTTTCTTTCTTTCTTTTTTTTTTTTTTTTTTTGCTTAAAATATTACAAGTGATAGGTAGGTCTCCATCAAGTTACTTTCTAATGATTTCCATATCCCTCTCCAAACACCAAATATATATCCTATATAATAAAAGCCTAATACGCTATATCTGACCATTCATTTTACCATTCAACCAGTGGCTATGATGAGCACTGACCACCAGGAGGCAGACACTCGACCTGTAGGTTAGCTTGCTGCTGGGGACTGGGCAAAATGGGCCAGACATGCCCTGCAGCCCTCCCGCAACCCCTCCCCAGCCCTGATTGTGCACTGGTGGGGTCCCTAGGCCTGGCCTATGCCCTCTTGCAATCAGGGACCTCTCAGAGGATGTCAGAGAGCTGGTTTTGGCCCGATCCCACCAGTGCACAAATCCGTGCACCAGGCCTTGCCCTGGGCCTCTGGTATATACACTAGAGGCCCATGCACAGATTTGTGCACTGGTGGGGTGTGGCCAGACCGCCCCAAATGGGGCTGACTGGGCCGGCCTGGCCAGGGGGACTGGCTGTGGACAGTTGGCTGGCCAGCCCCACACCCTGGTCAAACTCCCAGTCGAGGGGACAATTTGCATATTAGCCTTTTATTATATAGGAAGATGTGGCTTCAGCATTTAGAAAGAATGAATTACATGTGTCCCAAGTTAAGTGAAGCAATTCAGGGAAGAATATTTTGCACCAAATAGCAAATTCTATGTAAGTTCTAGATGCCCAAGCACCAGCACACTCAGCTGGACGCTCTGAAACACGCAGGCATCTGTGCGGCTCTTTGTTCATCTGCCCGGGGCTCACTAAGGAAGAGCCCAACTACAGATCTGCAGATCTCAGGTGAGACTCGGTCTGCATCACTGGAGCCCTGGCAATAACTTTAATATAACTCAGAGCAGCAAAGACCCAGGTTGTCCGCCAACATGCCAATGAGTTACAAACTTTCCAATCAAAGTCAGTTCCATCGAATCAATGTCAGAATGCCATGAATTTTAAAAAATTATTATAAAGATAATGATGATACATGGGTTGTATTTTATTGTAAGTTTTAAAAATGATATATGGCCCTAACTGGTTTGGCTCAGTGGATAGAGCGTCGGCCTGCAGACTTAAAGGTCCCGGGTTCGATTCCTGTCAAGGGCATATACCTTGGTTGCGGGCATATCCCCAGTGGGAGGTGTGCAGGAGGCAGCTGATCTATGTTTCTTTCTCATCAATGTTTCTAGCTCTCTGTCCCTCTCCCTTCCTTTCTGTGGAAAATCAATAAAATATATTTTTTTTAAAAAAGATATATGCATTAATTTGAAAGGCCAGGCTACCTACCCAAAGGAAGCTTTATTTATAAAACTATTTTTTAAGTACCAGCCTTGATAATCAAAAAATCTGGAAAGCTCATTGGTGAAATTCTAAGTAATTTTAATTTTCTTCTTTTTTGCTTTTCTGTATTTTATAATTTTTCTCCATATATTGCTTAGGTAATAAATATAAATATGACACTTAAAAATAATAATCTTCTTAATTCTACTGCCTCCATAAATAGTTTTATACATGCAAATGTTACACAGTTGGTGATATTTTGAATTTTGTATATCTCATCAATAAAATAGTATAAGTATTTTCTCATATCCCAAAGTGATCTCTGTAAGCATTATTTTTAATGGTTAATAATGGTCCCTAAAGTAAATATAAAACTATTAATTTAATAGGTGCCCCTGCTACTGGATATGTGTTGTGTCCACTTTCTCTCAAAAATATATTTAAGACTTTTTTTTTAAACCAAGAAATTAAAATCAATGGCTCTATCCTCTCCTCTATAACCACCCAATAAAAATACATCAACTTAAAAAATTATCTGACACAGGATGGTAACTTATCTGTTAAACTACAATGAAATCCCATGAAAGAATAAAGGACCCAGAAAACTCAAAAGCATACAATAAAGAAAACAGCCCCTCCCTCCCCGCCAAACACACACACACACCTTGACTTCAGCAGGGCAGGCAGCGTTTTTAAATAAACCTGAAGCACTTCGTGCGGCAAGCACTGGCTTTGACGGCCACACACGTGAGTCTGGGCTGGAGGAACGCCAGGGTGCTGGCAGTGATGGGCCAGTTCTACTCCTCTCTGGAGCACTGGGCTAAAGATGTAGTTATACAATTTCCAGCGAACCACCACATTGCCTTTCTGCATTAAACTGCAAATGTGGTTTGCAACCTGCACACTATGTAACCTGTCTTCTTCAAACACGAAATCCTGATACACCTCCAAGGCATCCCATCTCCACAACAAGTCCTCAGCCCCGCTGCTGGGCAGGATCCCGGGGCACCGGTAGGGGCTGGGCAGTCCCCAGGAAGGCTCCTCGTCGCGCGCAGGCCCCTGCAGCGTTTCTTCTAATGTGGCCAGTTGATCGGAGTCAACGGTGCAAATATTGCAAGCTGCCTTTCTCATTCTCTGAGGCATCTCGGCACCTCCTAACTGATCTAAAAGAAGTCTGCTCAGGACATTCAATATATGCTGCTGGAAATTCTTCAGCGCCGGCAACTTAAAAGCGTAGAGCAAAGGGACGATGACAGACTTGGGGTCCATGCAGCAGCACAGCCCGACGTCCTGGACGCCGGCCAGGACCTGCACGCACGTGCTGCTCAGGGAGGCCCGCTGCAGCAGGCGCAGGCACTGGTGCGCGCACACGGCCAGGCAGCAGCACCGCTCGGGGTAGTGCACAGCGCCGTCCGGGGTCTCCTCGAAGGGGTTTTTGGAAACCTGGTTTTTAAAAGCCGAGACCAGGAGCCCCGAGAGATCGCGGTGGTGACGCATAAAGTGGGAATATTCACACCGCCTGTGCCTCTTCCTGGTGCACATGGAGTGATGGAGCTGCTCCGCCTTCACCCTTTTGACGGTGCTCATTATCTTCAGCACGCTGCTGATCAGGGCTCGCAGATGTTCGGAGGCCTCGGCAGGGGCGCCGTCTCTTAAGATGAGCCACTCCATCTGCAGGACTGCCGTCTCGAACAAGTGGAAGCCATGGTGCTGGATGAACTCCTGAACCAGGTCCATGGCTTGGCTGAAGAAGAAGGGGTTCGAGGCTGCGCTGTGGAGGCAGCAGGTGAGGAGCTGCAGCACCCCTTGCAGAAGCTCGGGCAACAGGAGTGCTCGGTGCCGGTAGCGGGAAAACACAAACCCTTCCCGCACCTCCTGCAGGGTCGTCTTCTGTCTCGGGGCGAAGGGGTCAGGCTGCCTTTCTAGGCAAGTTCTAATCTTTAAAGCTGCTCGGAGTAGCTCGGTTAAATTCTTTCTGAGACTGTCCGGCATCGTCCCTGCAGCACTCACATCCACTGACATAAGATGCAACACTGTCCGGAAAAGCATCCGTTGGATCAAGGCCACTGGCTCTTCAGTCCAACCTGCGGCAACCACCTGATTCTCCGCGCTGTCGCCGAGATCACAGCAGTCCCCAAAGCCTGCGAGGAACTCGGTCAGCGTGGGCACGACGCTGGCTGCCAGGGCAGAATTATGATTCAAGTTCATGTCAAACTTACAGACTTTCTCTAATAAAGATAAGAGAACATGGCATAAGTCAAATGGAGAATTGCGCATGTGACTGATGATAGACAAGGCAGCTGGCTCGCTTAAAATGTCCGTGTCTGCCTCCTGGCTTGGCATCATCTCTTGGAAACTTCCCGAAGCCATGGTCTCAGGGGGAGTCTGTCCTCTGGTTGACAAGCCGTTGGGGTGAACTGCAGGCGCGCCTTCTTTAGAAGCCTGGGCTACAAAAGGCTGCAGCTGGGGGGGCCGCCGGGGCCTCCTGTCATCTGAGTCGGCCTCTGAGCCCGAGGTGGAGAGCTGTGTCTTTCTCGCATCTCTTAGGGAACAGAGGTGGGTGGCTTTACGCTGTCGTCTGCTTTTCACTCTTGCAGAAACCAGACCCGATGGAGCACTCCCTTCTAAATATAATTTTTCCTGAGTAGATCTTTGTGAACTTGAGTTCTTTTCTTTGGTCAGAATTATATCAACTGAGAACGGTAGATTAAAATCTAAGGAAATGAAAAAGGAAATTTTAGAATGCCTTAATATGTCTTCAAACTCAATTTGTACTTAGCACCCATTTTAGGAGATTAACCTCAGTGCCCTGGCTCTGGGCTGTTCTCCTTCAGCTATTATGTCCCTCGATCACTTCCCCCCACACTTATCTTTCTCATGATAAGTACCAGGTGGTATTAGCTCAAAGGATATGAACTGATCTGGAAACAACAAAGGAGAACAGAATTGGAAAAATGAATCTAATTTAAAACCATAAATTACTGTATTCTTCCGTTAACCTAAGAGACTCTAGGCGATACAGCATCATTGTTTATGCCATTTTACAAGCCTCCTGCAATAGTGCAGTCAATTAAGATACAGGGGTTTATTATATTCTCAAACATAGTCCGGTATTTAGGTTATAGACCTGATGTCACTTTAGAACTTTAAAATTTCCCAAAGTTATTTCAAAATCATACAACAGATACCAAATATTCTCTAAGGCTGAAGTTGAAAGCAACCATCATGCAAAGTATTCCCGGAGAGCGCCACTGCAGTAAAAAAAGAAAGAGAACATACCTGCCGCCCTTTCTTCCTGAACAGGAATCTTCCACACCAGCGGGAGGAGCGACAGCAGAAGAGTGAGGAGCTCCTCTCTGCACGTCAGCGCCTGGATTAGAAATGAAAGACCCCTTCATGTTCTGAGGGCAGGAGGCTCCTTCATTCCTAATACCTTGTCTTACTTTTAACCAAAAAATCCTTTCCCCTGAAAGACTGCATTTGAGAAGCTAGGAACTAAACTAACCTATCTCAACTCCAATGAAAGCTGTGATACTCGTTGATTTATAAGCCTTTCCACAGACAGAAGAATGTAGGAGTAGCTGATGGTATTTAGCATGTTCTTCCTGATTTAAAAAACACACACACAAAAACAGCTGCCGCAGCACCATGCACATTGCAAGAATTCCTCACCTACGAAAAACTGACTGCCAGGGGAAAATTAAAACTAAGTCCTATTACTTAGCAAACCAGTAATAGAAAGTTATTAGACAAACATCTTCATGCAGTTAAAAGAAAGACCCGGAGAACACCATTTTAGAAAGGGAGAGAGCCATTGGTTAGTGATATGTAAATTAGTGGAGATAACCCAGTGCCTACAGTCCGCAGCACTTACTGCCTCGCCCTTCCTGGAGGAGATGGTCCGAGCCCTGGAGAAGGTCCCTCGTTTGGTCCGTAAGATATACATACACACAGTTAGAGAACAGAAGGCATGCGGCATGAGTCAGGCCCAGGTGCGGCCCAGGGGCGCAGGCAGGAGGCACAGAAAGGAGGGAGTCTGACGGTCAGAGGCGTGACTGGAGCTACAGAACTGGAGCAGGACCCCGGGGACACGGTGGCCAAGGAAGTAATGACAAGTCAAGTTTAATTCCTCACATTGTGAGGGAGGAGGCAGGGTGTCCCATCAGATCCCGCATGATGAGGGTTTCAAATACAATGAAGACAGTGAATAAAGGAGGGGTGACAGCGGGATAAGGGGGGCATTTGCAGCCTATTCAGGAGGGGCCACTGGAGCAGATACTTAATTGGTGAGAAGGAATCCATGCAAAGGTGTGGCAGCCACAGCTCCTAGGACGCATATAAAGAACAGAAAGGGCGGACCGGAGAGCACAGGGGATGAGGCTGGAGGGCGCGGGGCAGCGAGGCAGGCAGTGCCAGACGTACTACGGCCTCACAGGTCGCACGCAGGAGGTTGAATTTACCTCCAAACACCACGGGAAGCTTCTCAAACACACTTCCCAGGCCCCCCTTCAGGCCTGGACTCCAGACGCAGGCCCCAGTGCTTAGCAGTCATGCCCTCTGCACCCAGTGCCTAGGACCTAGTTGGGTTTTTATAAACACTATTTTCATGAAAGACTTTCAGTTCTGGATTCAAAGTAAAATTGTATCAAAGGGCCCCATTTCTGTATTCTTCACTTAGGAAATAACAAGTCTGAAGATCTCCAGATGCCTTCCAGGCATAGCTCAGGCTCAGTCTGAACCTCAGCATTTTTTAGGGTGCCAGCAAAAGGCACAGTTATACTTAAAAACCTTCACACCAATTCTGGGCATTGCCCTTGAGAAGAGGCTGTAACATTCCACGGGAGCTTGCAGAAACCTCGAGGATGTGTGAAGTGCTCCAGACACGCTGTCCTTGTCACTGGGTCCTGGGTCCTCAGCACGACACTGGCCAATCGTCACTGCCCGTGCACAGGGTCCGGCTCCCGGCTCTGCAGGACACTGCCCCGACGTCCCTACTCCTTCCCACTGAGCTAAGGGTGTGCTGGCTCGCTGCCTTCCAGGCCCATTCCCCCCATAACCCCCCCCCGCGCCCACCCAAGATTCCTGTTCTCCCCACTCAGGACCATGCCCATGGCCCCCACTCCACCAAGTGCACTAGATCTTGGAAACCAAAGAGGGAGAGAAAAGCAAGTGCAGGTTTGGGGTCTGCCCCCTCTGCTGGCACTGCTGCCCTGAGGACACTGTCCCCTCCCACTGCCCAATGCAACAGTGGAGCACGGTTCTCTCCTTCCACCATCACCATCATTTCTAACAGTTCACCATGGGGGTGCGCTCGCTAACCTTCCAGACCTATTACCTTTTAGGTATCTACACACCCAGAGGTACCTAACCTTTCCAGCCCTAAAGAAGCCGCATGCGTATCCTAATCCTTTGTAAGTCCTCTGATCTTTTTCTCTTATTTGTGGACAGCCCGCTGTTACAAACCGCAGTGTCTAGAGAAGTAACGGGTGTTATCTCTTACCATCCGAGTGGGAAGTTCTCAAAGTGCCATCGTAGGCAAAACATGCCACAGACAGGTCCCGTCCCTGGCTAGCCTAGACTGCCCATCTATACAAACCACCCCACTCCTCATGCAGTACTTACATTCTGTGCAGGGAAATGACTGTCATCCTTTTTAAATTCCCCATAGCATAATATCCAGTAAAAAAAAAGTCTCATTGGCTGGTAATTTTTCAGTTCAACTCAGGAAACTTACTTTACGTGCTGACCAGGTGTCAGGCACGCTCCCTTTCCCGACGCTACTGTTTAGATTGGATTTTTAAAATATATATTTTACTGATTTTTTACAGAGAGGAAGAAAGAGGGATAGAGAGTTAGAAACATCAATCAGCTGCCTCCTGCACACTCCCCACTGGGGATGTGCCCACAACCAAGGTACATGCCCTTGACTGGAATCGAACCTGGGACCCTTGAGTCCGCAGGCCGACGCTCTATCCACTGAGCCAGTTAGGGCCAGACTGGATTTTATATTAACTGCCCAGTCTAGCCATCCAAGGGGTGGCAGCATGGGAGGCGGACAGGAGAGGAAGGGCAAATGAGTCGGGAGAAGCAAGGGCTAAGATCCCACACCAAACCATTATCTCTGAAGTTGCAAAGGCAGGCGTGCCGGGGGCAGTGGGTTCTAGAATCTCAGGATGACATGCCAAGAAACTTGGACTGTTTCCAGAACTAACACAGACGAATGAGCACAACCCAAACGTAAGAAAGAAAAAGAAAGGGGGGGGGGAGGGAAGAAGGAGGGTCATGCATAACATAAGCACAGCAAATTTATATTTAATTTGGGGGGTTAATGTAAACATGGCCATGTGATTTCCCCATGGCATAATTTATATTCTTGTGTAGTACAATGGTCAGTGTTGATTTCATGTACTCACCGTCTCTGAGAAATTGTTTTAAAATGAAAAAAAAAAAGGGCACAAAACTGAAACAGACACAAAGGAAATACATAAATGGCTAACAAGCACACACGAGAGTGCTCAATGGCATTAGCAGTCAGAGAGCTGCACACCAACACCGCAATGCCACCACTGCAGACGGGGAGTGCCGTCTGTTAGAGGGATGCCAGCAGGAGTGGGTTAGAGAGGCTGTGAGAGCACAGGAGCCTCATCCATCGCTATGAGAACGAAGTGGCGCAACCACGTTGAAAACAGCCTGTTTCTCATCGTAACTGTGTGTCGCGATATTTACCCAGGAGAAGTGGAAGTATATTCGCAGCAGGTTTATTCAGAATAGCCAGATGGCTCTGACCCAAACGGTTAAACAGCAGGGGAACATAAACAAACCGTGGCCTCCAGACAAGACGACGCCCATCAGAAACAGAGCCTACGAGCTGCTGACTCACGCGACGGGAGAACCTCTGCGACACAAGAGCACATACTTCACATGAAGTCCCCGGACAAGCCGCACCTCCCCCGGAGGCCACACGTCAGAGCAGCGGCCTCCTGCAGGGGGCCGGGAGGGACTGACTGAACAGAGCCTGGCTACCTCTCTAAGGGGTGGAATGTCCTACACATTGGCGGGGGGTGGCCACACGGGTGAGTATATTTGTTAAAGCATCCCCATATACACTGAACATCTGTGCATTCACTACACACAGTAAGGGGAGAAGCGGGCCTAAGAGCTCAAGTTCCTCCTGATGTGCAGCCTGGAACCCAGCGTTCTGATTCCACCTTAAATGATTAAATCTTGTGCAATTAAATTCCCCTTAAGGATCCAAATGATCATGCTTCGTTCCCTGGTTTAAGCAATTAAGTATTGATAAGCCCTATTTTAAATAGGCTATTAATGTCACTCTACTTCTACTGTTCCTGCTATCACTGCTACAGATATTCCAAAAAGTAAGTGATGAGGAAAAGAAGGGATTAAAAAATATCACCACAGGAAAACATATTATTCAATAATGACTTAAACGATTGGAGTCATTGAATAATATATTAAAATTATTTCATGACTTAAAAGCGAAGGCAGAAAATCTATACAGATCCAAAGTAGATTAGTGTTTGCTTAGACTCAGGAGAGTGGAAGGCATAGGAGAGTGACAGGAGAAGGCATAGGGGTTCTATCTGAGGTGATGGAAATATTCTAAAACTGGCTGTGATTACACTAAAAAACACTGAATTTTGTACATATGAAATAGGTGAATTCTATGACAACCAAATATCTCTCAGTAATGCTGTCATTAAGAAAAAGCTTTGCGCCCAACCAAGCGGCTCAGTAGGTTGAACATCATCCTGTGCTCCAAAAGGCTGCCAGTTCAGTCCCTGGTCAGGGCACATGCCTGGGTTGTGGCTCGATCCCCGGTCAAGGCATGTACAGAAGGCAATCAATCGATGTTTCTCTCTCATATCAATGTTTTTCTCTCTAAGCATATCCTCAGGTGAGGATTAGGAAAGCCATTGAGACTTTGATTGGGATTGCACTGGAATCTATAGATCAATTTGGAGAAAACAGTATCTTTACAATACTGATTTTTCCGATATATGAAAATTCCATAGTTCTGAATTTATTTGGGTCTTTTTTAGTTTCTCTCAACAGCTGTTCCTCAATATTTATAATGTTATTTATATAGTCTTTTAAAAAGAGAAAGCATTGAATTGCTCTAATGTGGGGAAAGAGGAACAGAGTATGAGATGAATATGAAATCAAGATTTCAAAATAAAATATCACTACATGTGGTCTAACAAATAATTTTTCCTGGTCACACAAATATATAAAACTTAAATTACATTTAGTGAGACATTTAATAAACCACATTCATGAAAAAGGATAAATTACATACACCTGTAACTATTCCGCATGTTCTATGACAGACGAGCATCACCGTGAACCAACACTTCCTTCTCTTTGTGAGGCTCCTGAGCTCACAGTGAAAACAGAGGCGTGTGCAGTGTTAGTCTCTGTATTTATCCAACAAATGTACTCAGGAGAAATGTGCTGTCGTATCGCAGAAATGTAACAGCGGGTAAGTGTCCATCTAACGCCAGTGACACGTAAAGTGGTTAGACATGCCCGTCAAACTGGTGCTATGGAGACCTTATAATCTTGTCAAGTTAACTGAAATACTCTCTGACTACATTAATTCATTCCCAGGAAGCAGATGGTGGAGTTTCTTTCATAAAATAAATATCTGTTTTCTCCTAAAATTTAATAAAGATAACCTGAGTTACTTAATGTTTCTGTGTCTGCTTTTCATCTACAAATGGAGGTTGGATGGAAACATGTCTGCAGTTCCTACTGGCTTTAAAACGTTTATTCTAGAAGAAGAAGTAGCACAATACCACCGTCATACAGTCCTTTCAGCAAACACATAATATACTAACATACACGAATACAAGCCTGAGGATCAGTAATTATTAGTTCACACAAAGGGTTCTCTACTTTCACCCCACATCTAGCAAGCTGCCTAAGCACAGTTTACAGGAAACTTTTCGAACACATGGCTGATGTGTATTGCAAGTGCAAATTCATATGTTCCTCTATTGTGATCTTGTAACTTTATTGATAACCTCAGTTCTCCTGCACTGATATTAGGATGCGAACATAGCATATATGAAACCACTTTAGAAGAAAGGCCATTTACAATTCTAAAATGTTTCAGACATTTTGGAAAGTATCCAAATACACATGTCCTTAAATGGAGCTACTTGTCTTCGTTGGAGTGATGTGAGAGGAGGATTTTATCTAGAGACTCTCAGAAACTACGTAACCCAGAAATCATGTACCCAAAGTTAACGATAACACACTGAGGAAAGTCATCTGACATGAAACTGTTACCTGGTCAATGGTGGAATTCAGCCTGGTAAGTAAAAGGAATCCTCGGCCGTGGACCAGGTATTGTCCAAGGACTGCCATGTGGGTCTCCTCCTCCTCTTCCTCCTCCTCCTCCTCTTCCCGGGCCTCCACCTGCTGGACCACCGCATTGCAAAGCCGGTTGACGTCGGTCAGAAACTCACGTGCCAAAGAGTTACTGTCGGTGCTCATGACCGAGCTATAAGATAAATATTACAGAAAACAAGATCAGAACCACAAGAATTTACATTTAAAACTATGAGGTTTTATTGCTTGTTTTTATCTAAAGACTGACTTGAAATGACTAGGTTCTGGTACTTAGCCCTCTAATACTTCCAGTCATGGCTCTGACCTAGTCAGGTGCTCCTTAAATATTCATGCCGGTCCTAGCTGGTTTGGCTCAGTGGATAGAGCATCGGCCTGTGGACTGAAGGGTCCCAGGTTCGATTCCGGTCAAGGGCACATGTCCAGGTTGCAGGCCAATCCCCAGTGGGGGGCGTGCAGGAGGCAGCCAATCCATGATTCTCTCTCATTATTGATATTTCTATCTCTCTCTCCATTTCCCTTCCTCTCTGAAATCAATGAAAATAGATTTTAAAAAATATTCATACCCGGCAGAAGTGAGTGCTGGGTGTGAAACGCCTCAGCGTAACCACGCGGGTAGGCGCAAACACTAACGAGAGGGCTCTAACTCCTGAGCGGCGGCTGAGAAGGCAAGTTCGGACTTCCTTAGGGTGCACAGGAATGTATGTCTGAAGAGGTGATCTGAGCCAAAATGTGAAGAAAGTTAGGAAGGGGGCCAGGAGGGACCTGGGCAAAGAGCACTCCAGGACACTGAGATGAGCATGTGTCTGCTGCGTTGGATGCTGAGTGCGAGAGGAAAAGGTAAAAATTACTATCGCGTGAGGAAAGCCACTCACCCTGCTTTCAGGACTGAAGAGGGGCGTCCCTGGAACAGGCTCTCCCTAAGCATGGAGGTTTCCTCCCACCTGCCCTCAGAGCCCCTGGCGCCCCAAAAAGGCGACAAGGTTATTTAACCTGTGCGAGGACAAGCCCTGCTGACAGGTAAGGCTGACGGGGCAGGAGAGGGAAAACCACATCCCGTTTAGCCGTGTTCAGCTTGACCAGCTCTCAGACCCCACGGGACGGATGTCTCGCAGGCAGCTGGGTGCAGCGGCTGGAGTTCCCGTGGGGAGGCTGGCACTGGGAGTCACCACGTGCAGATGCATTTTAAAGGGACTGGATGGATGGGAGAGCCCAGAGCAGTGCTGTCCAACACAGCTCTCCGCACAGACAGGCCTATGGCTAGGGGTCACATACTCAACAGTGGGAGCCTAGAGAGAGTGGAAAGGGGGCAGAGATGAGGGTCTGGGGCTGAGCCCGGGGTGTTTAGCATCCCTGAATATGTCCTAAAGAAAGGCAACAAAACGGGTGGTAACTTGAAGGGGACCCGGAATAGGAGAGGGTTTTTTTTCTTTTTTCTTTGTCCAGTCCAGCCCTAACAGCTGAAGCTAGTCCCAACAGGATGATCTTAAATCGCCCAGCCTGGCCCTAACAGCCAAACCCAGTCCCAAACAGTTGAGCTGAGTCCCGAAGTGCGGAGCCTAGCCCCCAAGGGGTTTATTTTTTAAAAAGAAAGATATTGTAGAGTATTTGTAAGCTGAAATGATTTAGCACGTTTCTGTAGCATGAGAAATGAAAACAGATGAAAAACCGGAATGAGAAACCGGTGAGTAAGCAGAATGAAAACGAGCCGACGTCCACATGGCAGCAGGGATGGGTCACCTAATGCAATAAGGACGACAGAGCCCTCGCGCAGACGCAGGAGATGAGTGTGTCTGGCGGTGGGAGGACCGAGATGGGGGTGTTTCTATTTCCTCCGTGAAATAAGCTGCAAGGCCACCATCAGGAGGTGCAAGCTGACAGGTGGGAACAGGTCAGAAAGGGCGGCCCGCAGAGGCTTCCTGTGGGCTGCTAACAGGTATCTAGATTGAGTGCAGTTGCTCACTAACTGCCCATCCTATATCCACTTCTCCATCCGAGCCCCCAAGAATAGGAGACAGCCCAGATAGCGTCAGAGACCTGATGAAAATCTAGGCCTCTTACAGCGGCAGCCTCCTCCTAACCTGTTAAAAGTGACAGGATGGCCCTGGCCGGTGTGGCTCAGTGGATAGAGCGTCGGCCTGCGGACTCAAGGGTCCCAGGTTCGATTCCGGTCAAGGGCATGTACGTTGGTTGTGGGCACATCCCCAGTAGGAGGTGTGCAGGAGGCAGCTGATCGATGTTTCTCTCTCATCGATGTTTCTAACTCTCTATCCCTCTCCCTTCCTCTCTGTGAAAAATCAATAAAATATATTTTTTAAAAAAAGTGACAGGATGGCTTCACCAGTGCATTGTACCAAACACTCAAAGAATTAACACCTGTCCTTCCCAAAACCTTCAAGCGGAGGAAGGCTCCCGCGCTCATTTTAAAGGTCACCCTTTACCCTGATTCCCAAACCAGACAAAGCCACTAGAGGAAGAAGATTATAGTCCAGCATCCCGATGAGCATGAGATACAGGCCAGCCGGCGTGGCTCACTGCCTGAGCACAGACCTAGTAACCAGGAGGTCACGGTTCCATTCTGATCAGGACACATACCCGGGTTTCGGGCTCAATTCCAGTAGAGAGCATGCAGGAGGCAGCTGATCAATATTTCTATCTCATCATGGATTTTTCTCTCTCTCTCTCTCTCTCTCTCTCTCTCTCTCTCTCTCTCTCTCCCTCCCTCCCTCTCCCTCTCCCTCTCCCTCTCCCTCTCCCTCTCTCCCCCTTACTCTTTGAAATTAATAAAAATATATATTTTTAAAAAGAAAATAGATGCAAAAATCCTCAACAAAATATTAGCAAACCAAATTCAGCAATATTGTTAAAAAGATCCTTCACCATTGATCAAGCTAACATCTCCACACTCTATGTTTACGCTCTGTATCTGATTAGAGGGTCAGTTTGTTAATAAGAATCTTTTTTTGTTAATCCTCACCCGGGATATTTTCTCGATTGATTTTTAGAGGGAGTGGAAGAGAGTGGGGAGAGAGAGAGACACTGATGTGAGACACACTGATTGGTTGCCTCCTGCATGTGTTCCTACCAGGGGCCAGGAACCTGCCCTTGACGGGGAATGGAACCCTTAGGTCCGCAGATCGATACAGAAATGCACCGTCTTCTAACCAACTCCTAACCTTCTCCCCGCCAAACTGCTCCTCTCACGAGCATGACTTCCGTACATGCCTGCTCTATCTTTATACTTGCTCAGGATAAAATCTGGTGCTCTGGAAGTCTGTGGACGCTACGACCCTCAACGTACCCAGAAACCCACCACACCTACGGTACTCGGGCCCAAGTGGCATCCTCGCTGGCCTAGATCATGGCAAGAATCCCGAAACTGATGTCCCTGCTTCTGCCACTGCCCAATCCGCACCCCCCAACAAAGTCTATTCTCCGTCCAAACACCAGAGTGACCTCTTTAGAAAGCAGGTCTGACCCTATCCCTTCTCCATGCAAAGCCATGAGTCTCTCTCGGAGTGGAAGCCGAGTCCTTACGAAGGCCTGTGGGTTCCCCACTCTGGCTTTCCCATTCCCACCTACTCTCCCACCACTCCCTCCACCAAGCCAGCCCAGCCTTTGTTTCCCCAACACACCCGTACACTCCCGGCAGGTTTCTGCAAGTGCCCTTCCCTCCGAGCGCTCCTCCCCTACCCAGGTGGACGAATCACCCTCTCACTTCCTTCCAGTCTCATGCTGCAATGTCATCTTTTCCAAGAAGTCTTCCCTGGCGACCTCTCCTTAAAATTGCAACCCTCGCCCTAGCCAGTTTTGCTCAGTGGATAGAGCATTGGATTGGCCTGCGGACGGAAGAGTCCCGGGTTCGATTCTGGCTAAGGGCATATACCTTGGGTTTCAGGCTCCATCCCTGAATTCAGGCCCTGGTTAGGGCATGTGGGGGGAGACAGCCAATCTGTGTCTCTCTCACAGTAATGCTTCTCTCTGGCTCTCCCCCTCCTTCCCACTCTCTCTAAAAATCAATGGAAAAATATCCTCCGGTGAAGATTAACAAAAAATTAAAAAAAAAATTTAAAGCACCAAACACAATGATTAAAAATACATATATTGCAGCCCTCCCCTCATTCCCTGTTCTCCCTCTCCCTTGCTTTTCCTCTTCAGTCGTTAACACCATTTGACGTAACACACCTTTTATTTATTATCTGACACTGCCCAGTAGAATGTAAGCTCTGTGAAGGGGAGGGGGAGTATCTGTTTAGAAAACTGGAACACACAGTAGGTGCTCAATAAATACTGAGTTTATAGTTTATAAATTGCTTTCACTGGCTTTGGGCTCAGTGGCTAGAGTGCCGGCCTGCGGACTGAGTCCCGGGTTTGATTCTGGTCAAGGGCACATGCCCAGGTTGTGGGCTTGGTCCCCAGTAGGGGGCGTGCAAGAGGCAGCTGATCAATGATTCTCTTCCATCACTGATGTTTCTCTCTCTCTCCCTCTCCCTTCCCCTCTGAAATAAATAAAACATAAACATTTAAAAAATAAATGATATAGTAACTCATGTTCTCCTTATGCTCGCTCCCTTTTGTCCCCAATTCTCCAATCTCTGCAGCAACCATATGAATGATGGCAAGAACCATCAGAAGAACGACAACATAAGAAGTTGCCGGCTACTTGCAAAGCTCTTTAAAACAGACACACTCCATCTGCACGAACTACACCCGTGAGACGCACGCTCGAGCCAGCACCTTCCTTCGCCTGGGTGTCTGGTGTGGACGCGTGGAGCACCTGGGCCGCACTGGGTGTGTCCTGCCCACCTGAGAGGGGACCTGGGGACATCCGCCCACAGTCGGCAGCACCGAGCCCCGCTCCCTCAGCATCTTCTACCGGCTCCAAGCAAACCTCCAACCACGGGGCGCCCACCCGGTGCGTGCGGCCGCGGAGCGCGCGGGAAGGGCTTGGGTCTAACCCGCCAGGCTGGGGAGCGCTTAAGGCTCCGAAGTGGGCCTCCCCTCCGTGGCGCCGGGGCTCCCTGGGTGCGTCCCAGGCCTTTTGTTTGTTTAAATATGTTTTTATTGATTTCAGAGAGGAAGGGAGAGGGAGAGAGAAAGAGAGAAACACCCACAATGAGGCAGGATCGTGGATCGGCTGCCTCCTGCACGCCCGGTACTGGCGATCAGCCCGCAACCCGGACCTGTGCCCTGACCGGGAGTCGAACCGGGAATCGAACCGGGACTCCTGGCTCCTAGGTGGACGCCCCACCACTGAGCCCCGCGCCGGCTGGGCCGCCCCGCGCCGTTCCATCCCACAGGTGGCGGCGAGGAAAGTGGCCGCATCCCAGCCAAGGGATGCCCGGGTCCGACGGCGCGCCGTCTCCGAGGACCCTGCAGCCCCAGCAAAGCACGTCAAAGGCGGGAGCGCACGGGGACAGGACACGGGAGAGGACCGGGTGCGAGCAGCCCCGGGGCCGGGACGCGGGAAACCGTCGCCTTCCCCCCACCGCGGGCACCCAGGCATCCGGACGGCCGAGCACGGGTGCGGGGCAGGGGAGCCGCGGCACCCGAGGGCCCATACAGCCCAGGGAGCAGCGGACTAGACCTCCGACCCCGCGCCGGGAAGGAAAGTTCGTGCCGGTGCCGCGCGGCCGCCGCCAAGCTCCCGCCGCAGCGCGAGTCTGCCGAAGGCTGCGGACGGCGTCCCGAGCCCCAAGCCGGAGAGGAGGCACCGACAGGGCGTCAGGCCGCGACCCCAGACCCAGCTGACAGCCGCCCTCCCCCCACCCCGCCTTCCCTCCAGGCCGCGCCTTACCTCCGGTCCGGCCCCCGCCGCCACCGCGCGCTCCCCTCACGCTGCGAATCCCGCGTCCTCGCAGCAGCCGCCGCCGGCTCCCGCCCCCGCCCCTCAGGTAACCCAGGAAACCGGGAACACCGCCCTCCCCCGCATCCGGGCCCGACCCGCCCGTTCGCAAGCGCCTGCGCGCTGGCTCCGCTCGCGCCCGCCCCTCGCTGGTAGGGCAATTCCGCCGTCGCAGGCGTGACGCAAGAGGCGGTAAACCAATGGGGAAGAAGGGGGCGTGGCCGAGTATTGGTGAGGGGCGGGGCCGAGGCGCGGAATGGGCGGGGCCGAGGGAGGTTGACCCCGCGCCCTCCCCCTGCCCAGGCTCGGCTAAGCGGGTTGCATCAGAGCCGGGAGAGCAACCGGCTCACTGCAGGGGTTCAGAGTTTGGGGGCGTCCAGGAAGCATGAGACGGGGTCGGAGAGGGAGGAAGCGTGGGTGTCTCTCTCTCCCTCTCCCTTCCTTTCTGAAATCAATAAGTATTTTTTAAAAAACGTGGAGAGGTTAACGGAGCCGGAGCCACTGTGAAATGAGCGCAGCGCAAAGATGCATTTTCCAACCCAGCTCCTCCCCACAACTGTCGTTAGTGGACGGCGCGTGGTCAACGTCCGGTGCCTTAAAATAGCGGCGCCCGCAGCCGGGGGCAGCCCTGGGCTGAATACAAGCGTGTTGTGGCTTCATCGCTGACAGTGGCTGCGGGGTCCAGCTCGGGGCACTTGGCGGTTTTTAGGGGACACCGTTCCTCCCCCACCTCCCACCCCCAGTCACTGTGGGGGTCACAGTCACTGTGACAAGCCTTGCGGCGTGTCCGAGGTACTGGGGACCCAGCCAGAAATCTGAGGTCTGAGGGCCAATTCCTACCTAGCAATACAAACGCTAAGTGCATGGTCTGCACACGGACAGGAATTACTTTAGCATCAGCCATTCATTCCAGTTATTTTCAGATCCTCCTCTGAGACCTGCGCTGAAGTCCCCAGCTTAGCTCCTAAAAGCCCTTGGGATGAAGGGCCCAGAGCGCCCCGCCTGTCCCCTCCCCCTCGTCCCCCAGCCCAGGCGGGTTCCTTTTTTATCCTTCTCTCTCCCAACCGCCAAGGGCCGCCTGGTTTTGCCTCTGTAACTTGTTTCCCAAGCCCATTCCTTCTACAGTTCACTTCTACCTCTGGGACTCTCTAAATAAACTTGCTCTTATTAGAAAAAAAGAAAAAAAGAAATAGAAATAATTTCCCTTTAAGCTGTATACTAAATGCAACTTTTAATAGCTCCAACTCCTATGTGACTCAAGGACACGCCAAGTAGTAATTGCCTAGTGATGCGGTCTGTAGGGGTTCTCCAGTGAAATCCCACACCTTGACATATCTCCCCCTGATCTCTGAGGTTCAGCCATTAGCAGCTGGTACCTCTGGGCACAGGCTGCCCACTTCCTCCCGAAATCTTTAAAAATGCAAATGAGGGTGGCTCCGTTAGGTGGTGGAGCATCATCCCATGCGCCAAAAGGTTTCGGGTTCCATTCCTGGTTAGGGCCTATATCTACAATTCGGGTTTGATCCTTGGTGGGAGCATGTACAGGAGGTGGCCATGTGTGTGTGTGTGTCTGTGTGTATGTGTCTTTCAAATCAATAAATTTTAAAAATGCAAATACTCCAGGGATGGGCAACATCCTAAAGGGGAGTATCATATGCCACCCCAGAATGTGCCACTTTGGCATGTGGCTTATTTTGAGCTGAAGGCAATCAAGACCCAGCCTATGTAGGAAAAACTTGGACCTCCCCTTTAACTGCCCGAAAGATTTTCGATAGGGAACCTATGCCAGGAAGAGAGGCATTACCACAGATAAGTGTTTTATCTGAAAGACTCCGCTGCCTGGCAGGACAAACATCTGAGAACCAAATATCTACTCTCCTTGTTATCCTGTCAATTGGCCTTTTCCCCCTTTGAAGCCCCAGGCCCCTAATCCATTCCTCAGCTCAACTAATTGCCTGACTGTCTTTGGGGCTCATATTTTCATAAGATTCCAATACATCAGAAATTAAATTTGTTTTTTCTCCAGTTCATCTGTCTTATGTTAATATATATATATAAAATAAAAGAGTAATATGCAAATTGACCATCACTCTGAGACACCTGAGCCACGCCCATCAGCCAAGCCACACCTCCCAGCCAATCAGAGCAGCTGTATGCAAATTAACCCAGCCAAGATGGATGCCGGCAGCCATGGAGCTAGAGTCAACAGGAGGCTTCTGTTGCAAGTGCCTGACTAGGCCAAAGGTGGGCCTCTGCTCAAGCAACAATGTTTCAATTACAGAAGCCACAGAGCTGAAGCAAACAGGAAGCTTCCGTTGCCTGCCAAGGCTTCCACTCAAGGTAACAAAGTTTCAATTATAGAAGATAAACCCCAGAAACCTGATTCTAGCCAGCCTTACTGAGAGGCTGGGTCAATGGGAGCTGTGGGCAGCGTGAAAACAGCCCTAAGCCTCTCACCCAGGCTGGTCACACTCCCATGGGTGAGGATTCCCACTGGGGGGACTTGGCCAGCCTGCAAACAGCCATCAGCCCCTCACCAGGCACACCAGCAGGTCAACATCCCCCAAGGGGTCCCGACTGTGAGAGGGCACAGGCCGGGCTGAGGGACCCCCGCACCCCCCCCAGTGCACAAATTTTTGTGCACCAGGCCCCTAGTGTGAGTGTGTGTGTGTAATTTATTTCAGAGAGGAAGGGAGAGAGAGAGAGAGATAGAAGCATCAATGATGAGAGAATCATTGATCTGCTGTCTCCTGCACGCCCCTCACTAGAGATTGAGCCCACAACCCAGGCATGTGCCCTGACCAGGAATCAAACTGTGACCTGCTGGTTCATAGGTCGACGTTCAACCACTGAGCCACACCAGCCTTGCACTCTTACATCAATTTAAATAGCAGACCAGCCAAAGGGAAGAAAGGAAAAAAATTCCACCCCTGAAATATGAAACCCCCAACAAGTTAGTGAAAGAGATGCACCAGGGAAATTGTCAGTTGTTTAACAAATATAGTTGACTCTCCAGCAAGTTGGGGTGAGGGATCCCAACCCCCACTATGTAATCAAAACCCCTTATATAACTTTGACTCCCCCAAAACTTAGCTACAGTCATCTCTTGGTATCTGTAGTGAGTTGGCTCCAGGATTGCTCCCCATAGATACAGGAATTCACGGACGCTCGAGTCCCTCATATAAAATGGTGTCGAACAATACACACAGTGGGCTCTCTGCATCCTCAGATTCCCAGCTATGAAGGGAAAATCCGTCTGCCTTTGGTTGAATTCTCAGATGCAAAACCTGAGGATAGAGAAGGCTAACTGTCTATTGGAAAAAATGTGCATATGTAACTGGACCCACGCAATTCAAACCCTGCTGTTCAAGGGTCAGCTGCATATCATGAGCGCCTTTCAGGTGGTAGGTACTGAATTTCCATGAACTCAAAGAGGAAGGAAAGTCGAACTTGACCTATTTTTATAGTTTTGCCAAAAACGAAATCTGTTCTTACTTACACATCAAATTTCACACACTAATCTCAAAAATGGCTGTTTTTTTTTTTTAATGGACCAAAGAAGGCATAAAAAATGTTAAGTTTCTGTTTCTCTTGCATGGAAAACCATAGGTGATCATGAATAGATGAGAATGACACAAACTTTATGTGACAACAGTACACAATTGGCCCTCAAAATATTACATAGTTGTTAAAGGCACAAAGTAATGTCATTGTGACTTTTCTCTGATTATCTGAGTTATATAGGGTTTTAACCAAGCTACCACAGTATTGAGTTTGTTCAAGAATATCTTACAACATAGATATTAAGTATACAGATTCGGTTTGGAGTGTTTTACTTTATTGGAAAGCCTATGAATCTTTTAGAAGTTGCTTTTTAAAATGGGTACCTCACGCCCTAACCGGTTTGGCTCAGTGGATAGAGCATCAGCCTGCAGACTCAAGGGTCCCAGGTTTGATTCTGGTCAAGGGCATGTACCTTGGTTGCAGGCACATCCCCAATAGAGGGTGTGCAGGAGGCAGCTGATCGATGTTTCTCTCTCATCAATGTTTCTAGCTCTCTATCTCTCTCCCTTCCTCTCTGTAAAAAAATCAATAAAATATATATTTAAAAAATAAAATAAAATAGGTACCTCACAACTTTAGTGAAGAGGATGATTCATAATTCATGCCTCCATTAAGATATTTAGCAACTTCCACTCCTTATTGCAAAAGGTATCAGGGATGGTTTTAATAAGATTCTGTAACGTAATTTTCTCTACTAAATCACTGATAGCATTTTAAATCCCCCTAAGTACGTATATTTTGGCTTTAAAATCACATGTCATGCCCTAGCCTGTTTGGCTCCATGAACAGAGTGTCAGCCTGCAGACCAAAGAGCCCCAATTCAATCCCAGTCAAGGGCACGTACCTTGGTTGAAAGCTGCTCTCCTAGATCAAGTTTGACTTTCCTTCCTCTTTGAGTTCATGGAAATTTAGCACCTAGCACATAGTAGGTGCTCACATAGTAGGTCTCTCTCACATCGATGTTTCTGTCTTTCTATCTCTCTTCCACTCTCTCTAAAAGATCAATGGAAAAATATCCTTGGAGGAGGATTAATCAAAAAACAAAAACAAAACAAAAACAAATCCATGTAGTTGCATTAAAAAATTTGTAACCATCTTTATGTTATGAGATGATCTTTTCAACAGCTAAAAAGTATTAGAAGAACCTAAATTTCCATTCTTGGCTGGGGAAACCATGCAGAGTGTATCTTCCTGTCCTACTTTAAGTAAGTGGGAAAGACTGTACTTGTGGGAAACAATGTCATTAATTCTTATAAAAGCTTCTTCTTCTTTTCTTTTGCCTTTTAAATTCGGGATTGTTTTTCTGCCCAGAACAGAAAATATATGCTACGGTAACAAATTCAAGTGTTAAGACAAGTATACAACATGGAAAATGAAAGTGTTCTTTGGTCTCAATCCAGAAATAACCATACATAAGTGACACATGCCCACCGATGTTTGGGCATATTTTAAACGTTTTTTAAAAATATATTTGTATTGATTTCAGAAAGAAAAGGAGAGAGAGAGAGATAGAAACATCAACAATGAGAGAGAATCATTGCTCGGCTGCCTCCTGCACGCCCCCCACTAGGGATCAAGCCTGCAACCTGGGCATGCGCCCTGATCGGGAATCAAACTCCGACCTCCTGATTCAGTGGACACTCAACCACTGAGCTACACCGACCGGGCTCAAATGCCATGTTTTAAAGTCCCATCAGCAGCTTGCCTACCACTCATCGAGGTCCCTGAAATTCCACTTCTTACTCAGAGATATTTTCTCATCGGGAACGATCAAATGTTACATCCCCCCTGAGCCCACCTGTACCCACTTATTGAGCAAGCCCTTATAATTAGGCCACACCCCAGACCAACAAACCGGGTTCCCTGGCATGCAAGCATCCCAGCTGGAACCTCTCCAATGAGGGACTTGGGTTCCCCCCACCTCAGCGTAGAAGCTTCATTCTCCTTCCCATCTGAGCAAACCATCCGTCTGCAGGAGCCAGCTCCGAGAGCTCAGGGCTGCCAGGAGCCCACCTGCTGGTCCCCTAACCTCAGTGGTTTCAGCCTGCACCCAGCCTGCCCACCCCAGCCGCCATGCTCTCGGCTGGCCCTGGGAAGTCTCAGAAACAGTGAACCTGCCTACACAGGCGTTACCTTCTTCAGGAGAGCAAGGTGGTCACCCTGCAGGGACGGCTCACTGCACGGTCACTATCGGCCACATACGCTGTTCCCTGCAGAGCGACGGGTCTCCACGCCTTGAATCGAAGCTGGGCCGCTTGTCTGCAGTTGGGTTCTGGCTCCTGTTCAGCCGAGCTCGGGCAGGATCCCTGTCCTGGCGTTAGAGGACACGCACAGTTGAGTCACCCAGCCAGGCGCCATCAGATGGCCAAGGCAGGTCCCCCGGCTCTCCCTAATGGCCCCAGAGGAAGACGCAGGAGCAGATGGCAAAGGCAGTAGCTTCATGCACCACAAAGGGCCTCAGGATACAGCCCTCCCCCCACCCGCCCCGACCCCCTTCACGGAAGGATGGATGAGCTACCCAAAGAGGTGCTGCACCCAGCACTCTGGCTGGACAGCCGCTCTCATCAAAGCCAAATCCCCACTGGAAATGGCTCCAGGGAGCCCTAAGCTGCCTCTTTCATTCCGGGACGGGGCTTGGAAATGTCTGTGTTGCCAGGAAGGCGAGTGGCCTTCCCTCCCTCCCTCTGGCTCTTTGGCAGGTGGCCATGTTTGGGTCACATGGGGAGTTTGGCAAATCCAGTCCGATCTCTCTGCCGTGTAGCTGCAGTCGGGGTTTCCAGTCACTGATTTTGAGGTGGCTCCCATGAGTCATGGTGCCCAGATTCTCCCGCGGGAGGGGGGGAGGGGAGGGGAGGGGAGGGGCAGGTTGGTTCCCGTGAGGATCAGCGGTACTATTTTTTAAAAATTATTATTCATTTCAGAGAAGAAGGGAGAGGGAGGGAGAGATAGGAACATCCACGATGAGAGAGAATCAGGGATCGGCTGCCCTCCTGCACGCCCCCCACTGGGGATCAAGCCCACAACCCGGACAGGTGCCCTTGACCGGGAATCAAACCGTGACCTCCTGGTTCGTAGGTCGACACTCAACCACTGAGCCACGCCGGCAGGGCTAGGACAGATTCTAGTTGCTCACCTGTCCGACCTGCGTCCACCTGCCCAGGCTCTGCCTCCCCCCACACCCAATGCTCCCGGCCTCGCTCTCCCTCCCCACCCCTGGAGCCTGCTTGGGCAGAACTCCAGGTCTGGGCCCTGAACGCTCCTCCTCCACGCCTTCCTGCCTTTGCCCACTTGAGCTTTAAAACCACATCTTAAGAGCCCCTCCCTGCCCCGCCTCTATCTTCTCTCACAGCATCCTGCTGAGCCCCCTCCCCCACCCCAGTGCTCAAGACTATGAGTAATTACACGGTTCTTTGCTTCCTTTGGAATTTTCTGTCTCCCCACCTCCCAAGAAGCTCATGGGAACAGAGACAATGCACCTTTGCGTTCATTGCTCTATCCCCAGAACCTCCTCCTTAGCAGATCCTCAACAAAAGCGGGCTGAATAAGTGAATAACCATTTATTTCACTTTTCCTCTGGTGTGGTGGCTTGGGAGCTGCCCAATCTTTGTGACAAGTCCTTCTCCTCCTCCTCCTCCTCCTCATCCTCCTCCTCCTCCTCCTCCTTCTCCCTCTTCTTCTTCTAAAAATAAATTTTTATTGATTTCAGAGAGGAAGGAAGAGGAAGCGAGAAACAGAAACAACCATGATGAGAGAGAATCCCCAAGTGGCTGCCTCCTGCACGCCCCACACTAGGGATCGAGCCCACAACCCGGGCCTGTGCACTGACCGGGCATCGAACCGTGACCTCCTGGTTTCTAGGTCGACGCTCAACCACCGAGCCACGCCGGCAGGCCGGGCTCGCTTTTTGGATAGCAGAGTGAAAAGAGAACAGATTACAGTCAAGAGACCCGGGCGCTGGTCCTGACGTGCTGGGACTCACTAGCTCTGAGACTCGAGCCAACCCTGCACAGGTCTGATGTCCTTTTCGGGGTGACACCTTAGTTTCTCAAGACGACCCGTGTGTCCTGTCCCTCCTCCCAAGCACAGGCTTTGCGAAGCCATGAAGCCCTTAGGGGGAGTTTGGTCTTAGCAACTCGGATGCTAGTTCATTTATTATTTAATCGCGGAAAAGAGCCCTCTCCTCTTCCAGGCTTAGCAGGGGTCATCTTCAATTCCCTGAGCTTCAGACGCTCTGCTGGAAGAGCTGGAAAGCTAATTAGCAACAGGCAACGTTGAAGAGACTCATCTTGGTGTGTAAATTCCGTTATCGTGCATAAAGTATTCTCACTATTTTAACTCTGTCTGTGTTTGTTTCAAAGAGGAGGGGAGAGAGGCAGAGAGATAGAAATATCAGTGATGAGAGAGCATCCTTGATCGGCTGCCTCCTGCACACCACCCCCCGACTGGAGATGGAGTCCGCAACCCGGGCCTGTGCCCTGACCGGGAATCGAACCCTGACCTCCTGGTTCACAGGCCGACAATCAACCACTGAGCCACAGCGGCCGGGCTGTGAAATATGATTTGAATGGTTCCAGATGAACAATAACTCTTGCTAATCCTGGAGATGCTCCGTGCTATCCAGTGCCGGAGCCTGAAAGAGGAGCTGGAAATACGACCTAGATCTTTGGCGAATGATCTCGGGGCCCCAGCGCCTGCGAGTCAGGGCCGTCTCCGATGACGCGGCCGCACTACATGCCAACCTGTCACTCCGAGGCTGTGGGCCCCGGGCGACCTTCATGATCGGAGGGAACATGTCACAGCGTCGCAGCTCTGATGCGTGAAAACCGCAGCACCAACCCCCCCCTCCGCCATGCTGGGTGTGGTCTCGGCGCAGTTCTGTGAGTGCTGCTCGCGGTACCCAAAGCGCCTCCTCAGCATTTCTCTGCTCTCCGCACTGCAGATGCCAGGAACGCTCAGAGCACATATTGATAATCGCCCGGCCTGCGGGGCTCAGTGGTTGAGCATTGACCTATGAACCAAGAGGTCACGGTTCAATTCCCGGTCAAGGCCCATCCCCAGTGGGGGACCTGCAGGAGGCAGCCGATCAGTGATTCTCTCTCATCGTTGATGTTTCTATCTCTCTCTCCCTCTCCCTTCCTCTCTGTAATCAATAAAAATATATTAAAAAAATAAAACGGGGAGAAGACTATAGTCTGTCCCACAGGACGGCAGCAGGCTGACGCCTAACCACTGAACTACTCCGACCAGGGCGCATCTGTGCCTCTGGGTCAGCACCCAGAGGCAGGTGCCCCCTCCAGGGGACAGTCGAGCCGGTGGCTGAGGCTCTGATGTGGTGGCTAAGACGCTGAGCCTTGGCCTGAGGCCCTGTGCACAGGAAATTAGTCAGGGGGTTGGAGGGGAGCCAAGGAAAGACCCAGCCTCTCCGAGCAGGCCTTGCTGGGAAGATGCTTTATAAAAATAAGAGCAGGGACGCATAAGCTCAGTCAGCCGGTGCTCTGATTCAGAAGCACGAGTGGCCGCACCCCGTGATGGAGGCGGGAAGCCCAGCCCGGAGGCAACCAGTGGATGTGTCTCTCTCAGAATCCGCAGTGGGAGCACACACGCCATTCCAGGCGGATTAGCATTTCCCAGGCAACAGTGCATCAGGGGGTCCAGGCTCCCATCAATATATATATATTTTATTGATTTTTTACAGAGAGGAAGGGAGAGGGATAGGGAGTTAGAAACATCGATGAGGAAGAAACATCGATCAGCTGCCTCCTGCACACTCCCCACTGGAGATGTGCCTGCAGCTAAGGTACATGCCCTTGACCGGAATCGAACCTGGGACCCTTCAGACCTGCCCTATCCACTGAGCCAAACCGGTTAGGGTGCTTTTTTTTTTTTTTTTTTTAAGCTACTACTATTCCATTTTCCTTTCATTTTAAACTAGAGGCCCGGTGCATATTACTCTTTTATTAGATTAGATACCATGTACATGGTTACCCACAGATGGAAATTTGTATTGAATTTTCATGATTTGATGAAAAGTCTGTACTTACATGAAAGTCTGAGGCTGAAGAACAATGGTGTCATTGATCCAAACACTCAAATAAGAGGAAAATTGCCCTCGCTGATTTTGCTCAGTCGTTAGAGCGTCAGCCCGCAGACTGCAGACCGAAGGGTTCCGGGTTCAATGCCAGTCAAGGGCGCTTGCTTTGGGTGCAGGCTCAATCGCGGGCCCTGGCCGTGGGGCAGGGGGTGGGGCAGGGCACCTGGGAAGCAGCCGATGGATGTATCTCTCTCACATCGATGTTTCTCTCTCTGTGTCTCCCCCTCCCCTCCACTCTCCCTAAAAACCAACGGAAAAACATCCTCGAGTGAGGATGAACAACAACAAGAGAGAACAGAAGGAAACAGCAATACAGGAATTCAAGGGAACTGTGTGTTTTGCATCTGAGCAGGCGCTGTGCGCTGGGGATGCTACATACGAGTGTTCATTAAAATCCTGACGGCAGCATGGGAGAGCGGCAGGTCACCCCCAAACATCTGCTCTGCCCCCTACCATCAGCCAGCCAGCTGCTCATATTGGGTAGGAGGACAAAGACCACTTGGGGAAGTTAGCGAAAGGGTACCCCAGATGGGCAGTTGACAGGTAAGCAGAGGGCTGGGGGGACTTCAAAGGGCTGGTGATTCTGGTTTCGCAGCAACCTGAGGAGGAGGATGGGCCACATTCCCCAGTGAGCTCCCAGGTCCCAGGTGTAAGTCCCAGCCAGGCCTTCACCACAATAAAGCAACCACAATTCACAGAGCGTGATGAGTCTTTCTTGCCATTCTAGCTGCTTCCCTCCCCACCCTCCCCACCCCCGCCTCTCTCCAACAAGCTATTTCTGCCCCTAGAAGTGCTGTTTGTGTGAGGGCAGGGTCTTCTGGGCACTGTGGCGATGCCCAGCCCAGCAGATGCCCAGGAAAGGCGCTCCAAAGCGAAGAGCCTTTGGTTTTGTCAGCGGACAACCCCCTGGCATCCTGTCCCTGGTGTAATAAGATCCGGACAAACAGCCAGAGCCAGGCTCCCCCCCGGGGCCATGTCTAACAATCCCATTACATGGACTCCAGTATCAGATTCCAAAGCCCGTCTGTCCGTCAATTCTGTTGCCATTCAACCAGAGAGCAAGCACAGCCCAAAGGGTACGGCTGTCCGGCAGGTGGGGCGCGGCTCACCTGTTTTAAAGGGTCTGTTTTCCTCCGATCACGGACAGCAGCCCTGACAGGCGAGAGGAGAGACAGCTTGGGCACGGGGTTCACCCTCGGACGCTGTCACACTCCTGCCGGAGAACAGATCACGGGGAAAATGCATTCTTCGATTAAACCCGCCCTGGCTGGTGTGGCTCAGTGGATGTAGCGTCAGCCTGCAGACTGAAGGGTCCGGGTTCGATTCCGGTCAAGGGCATGCACCTGGGTTGCAGGCTCCTCCCCGAGGCATGTGCAGGGGGCAACCAATCGGTGCCTCTCTCTCTCACACCGATGTTTCTCTCTGTCTCTCCCTCTCTCTTCCACTCTCTCTAAAAATCAATGGAAAAATGTCCTCGGGTGAGAATGAACAAGAAAAAGAAATTAAACTCAAGAGTCTGAGCAAGCAATGTGTTCCTTCTCATGGAGGGAAAATTGAGCTGAAGTGTTAAGGTTAGTAGATCTAGTTCAGAGGTCACCCATCGGCCTTTTAGCGATCTGTCTGTGCACCCAAGTATATGGACATCAGTGTGTACACACATAGACCGTTAGCTGTCGAGATCTTTCTGAGAGGTACTCCTGTGGAGGTGCTGCGAGATACCCAGGACCTCATTCATTCATTCATTCATTCATTTTAAAATATGTTTCCGTTGATTTCGGAGAGGGAGAGATAGAAATATCAATGATGAGAGAGAATCATCCATCCGCTGCCTCCTGTGCGCCCCCCTCTGGGAATCGGAGCCCACAACCTGGGCATGTGCCCTGATCCTGACCAGGAATCGCACCCTCACCTCCTGGTTCAGAGGTCGATCCGGCAAGCCCTTGTGGGGTTCTTGTTCGGTGCAAACCTCTGTCCCGAGAGCAGGAAAGGGGTGCACGGGAGGAACCCGCCACCTGGGCAGGGAGTGGGTGGGTTGCCTAGTGTGTGGCCGGGGACATGTTGGAAAGAACCCAGATATTTCTTGCCCCGTAGTATCTCCCCACAGATGAGCACCAACATCATGTGCCTCCTGCGTGACTCAGCG
>PVJC01011386.1:0-41696 GCA_004026665.1 Murina feae | reverse complement strand
AAGATGAGTGTCTTTGGACAAATAACTTTAGCTCTCTAAGCCTCAGTTTTCTCATCTATAAAATGGGTACTGTTGTTGTGGGGAAGATAAATGAGATCATGTGTGTAAACACAGCGTCTGGTCCGTGGTACTAACTAAGTAAATGGGTTAGCTGCTATAGTTGTAACTACTATTAATACTAAAACTGCCCTTTGCTAGAATAACTATTCAGAGAGAGCATTTGCTCAAAGGAAACTGAGCCTTGGGTGGGTTGAATGATTACATTCTTCAATAGGGAAGGTTGCTGTGTGGTCACCAAACCCTCCTAACACAAGGAACTTGGGTGCAAGGTCTCCTGGGCCTAATTCTGGAGCAGGCAGGTCTGGGTTGAGATGACAGAGCTGGCTGGGCTCCTGGCAGTCACACTACAGTGCCCAAGGGGCTACGGTGAGCTCCGGGGGAGTCCAGGCATCAGTACCCCGAGGCCCATCTGATGGGTGGCGGTCGAGAGTCTCTGGGAGTCCTGGGCACCGAGAGGGAAGCAACATGGCAGAGTAGAAGGGACACTGGTTTGAATCCCGGATCTGCCCCCTCTCAGCTGTGGGACGTCGGAAAGACCCTCACGTCTCTGGTGAATCACACATTCCCTTTAGAGATTTGAAATTAAAGATTTCGCAAAAGGCTTGGCAAAGGGGCCAAACACATCATGGATATCTGGTAACCATGGCCTTGATTAATATGGTGGTAGCACGCTGGGTGCATGGGGCATCCATCAGAGCGGAGGGGTGGCCTCTGCCAGTGGCTAGGAGAGCCAGGGCAGGACTCCGCTAGTTAAAGGGCCTTGGACAGGGGTTTGGGGGTCAGGGCAGTGCCAGCCGGGGCCCAGGCTGTGGCTCCGTGACAGGCTCCCCCAGGTCTATCAGATGCCAGGCTGGGAGCCCCATCTCATGCCAACACGACAAACAGTACTCACTGTCCGTGCGACTTAGGAGTGAAAATCCAAAGGAAGCGACTTCGATGTGTACAAACAATCAGCCGCTTAGGAAAGTGGCCGGAGACAAGGCCTCTTTGCCCCGGTCAGTGCACGCCTGTGTTCTAGCCGCCGAAAGCGTCGTGGAAAAAAAAAAAAAAAAGAGAGACGCGTTCCCAGCAGCCATGGAAAACTACGTAGGAATAAACTTAATGAGAAATGCATGTGACCTATATAAAGACAACTACAAAATTTTATTGGCGAAATAAAAGAAGAGCAGAATAAATGGAGAGGCAGGCCATGTTTCTGCATGGGAGGCCCGGCTACTGTAAAAACGTCAAGCCACCTCCATGCTAATTTGCAGATTGAACGCAATAACAAACAGTTCTGCTGAAAGGAACTTGATAAAACGTTGCTGAAATGTATCTGAACAAAAATAAAACAACCGCTGGTCAGCATATCAAGGGAGAGCATGGACAGAGAGCCTTACTGAATATTAAAGCAGAGAAAGGAGCAATAATTAGAACAGTGAGAATATTGACGGGCAAAAAGCGATAGATTGCAATGGATTAGAAGAGAACGCCTAGAAATAGACGAGGTCGCATGTGAAAATTAAATGGGGCGAAGAAGCCACCCTGAAACAAGGAGACTGGTGGATTACGTAGGAGATGCTATGGAAGAAACTGATCAGCAACTTGAAACAATAATTTGTGATCTAGGTACACCTTACACTTCACATCAAAACAACTCCAGCTGCATGAAAAAATTAGTTCACGAAAGGACCAAATACTGGAAAATCTGGCAGAGAATGGTTGTATTTATTAGGTTTTTTCAAGAATCCTCATTGTAAAGAGATAACATGCCAAATTACAGTATATGAAGTGTAAACTGCACATATATAATAAGCATTATGTAGAGATATGCTGACTAAGTAAACTGTTTGCATGGGGCAAGAACCATGAGGAAACATGTTCAGGGAGATATTTTTCTTTTTCTTTTAATAATTTCAGTAAAATAGAATCAAGAACAAAACCTTTTTTAAAATTGCTTTCAGATGATTAAACGTTGTAAAATCTCAAATATGTATTAGCATAGTCCCTTTACCCACTGTTGTTCCTCTGTTTTTAATATAAAGGGTTAGAAAAACACTTAAGACAATATACTCTCCTTGGTATGATCTTTTATGAGGAACTGCTGATAAATGTTTCTACTAACTCATTAGTTCTTTGAAGCCCTGCTTTCCTTCAATTAGATTTTCCTCAGACAGGAGTCAAGAACTCACCCTAAATTAAAATTTTCATTGAGGTAAACCTTCTAGAAAGTACATGATCCTAAGTGTATGGCTTAGTGAATACCTACGTCACCACCCATAAAGATGCAGGTGATCTCAGCACCGGACATTCCCTCAGGCCAGTCCCGCACCCCTTTCCTGGTTTTCACACAAATTAGCCTCGCTTTTCTCACACTTTACATAAAGGGAATCGCACAGCCTGTACTCTTTTGTCTGGCTTCTATGGCATTGCACTTTGTCTGTGAGCTTGATCCATATGGCAGTGTGTATTGGCAGTTCATTGTTCATGGCTGCGTACTATACCATTGTGTGACTATATTGCATTTCCACCATTCTACTGGCCCAAGGGCATGGGATAATGAAGAGAGGCTTGTGTTACAATCTTTTCTTTAGAAAAATATATTTTATTGATTTTTTTACAGAGAGGAAGGGAGAGGGATAGAGAGAAACATCGATGAGAGAGAAACCAATCAGCTGCCTCCAGCACACACACCCCTCACTGGGGATGTGCCCGCAACCAAGGTACATACATCCCCTTGACCAGAATTGAACCTGGGACCTTTCAGTCCACAGGCCGACGCTCTATCCACTGAGCCAAACCAGTCAGGGCGCTTGTAGTACAATCTTACACCCTCCAAAGTCAGTGGCTTTTCACGTCCTTCTGACAAAGGAAGAGGGGAAGAGAACCCACGGTCAGGAGACCTCTGATCTCTGTCCCCTGACTTGGGAGGCCCCTTGTTACGTGGTGTTTAACAAACTTCTGCATCCAGGCCTTACCAGACATCTGGCACCCCCAAGACCAAAGCTCAGACTTCAAAATGCCCACATTCTCCCCCCCCTGGCCCAAGGGCCTGGTCGTGGGGGACTGTAACTGGTGCAGGGTCTTCGAGGGACGTTTGGTTAACAGAAGAAGAAAGGGAACTGTCTTTGCAAAGAAGGGAAAGGGGGCAGATGTGAACCTTTCCACCCCTCCCAGGGGTTATGAATATTGTAACCCACCACAGGGCGGTGGGTAAGTACAAGGGCCAAGGAGTTCCACAGACAAGGGGGCTGTGCCGGGCTGGTGTCTGCGGGGAGGTAGACCCCCACGGGGAGGGACAGTTTTAGCCGAGACCTGGAAGAGGGGTGGGAACTGGCCAGGAGAAGATGCAGAGGGGCAAGATGGGATGGTGCAGAGAAGAAAGTTCCAGGCAAGGTCCGGCACTTACCAATAGTGCTTGGCAGGCTCTGGGCACAGAAGAAGGGAGAGAGATGGGAGATGGGGCAGGGAGGCAGGGCAGCAGGAGACCCTGTAGGCAGAGGTTTCTTTTCTTCTTAGCACTTACCAGCTTCTGAAATGTTCTTATTCATTCATTTATTTTCTTACTTACCAGGTGTTGAAGTCCAGTGCAGACTTGATGAGCAAAGGGATCTAATCTCCTCAGCATCAAAGTAAAGTCCATCACACAGAGTACATCCAATATATATAAAAGATAGTGAAGAGGAGAGTGGCGGTGGCAGGGAGGGGAGGTGACAGAGGTGATGATGATGACGGGGATTGGGGTGCAGAGGGACATAGTGAGGACGACCCTGGTCACTCATGTCCCTGTCTGTGGCTAGCTGGTGAGAAATTTGGGGTGCACTGCTCTCAGCCTACTTCTGAGCCCCCCCCCGCCCTTGCCCGGGCCCTAGCCACAAAGCCCAGGCTTCCTCCCTGTTTAATATTCAGGTTAAACTTTACATACACTGTTTAAACACTTCAGTACCTTCTCATCGATTCGGCTACTCACTGAAAATAAAAATATTTTGGTACTGCAAATAAAAGCAAATATTTGATACCACTTGGCGTTTTTCAGAGCATTAATTAGCAATTTGCTGAATAAACATTGCTGTGTAAATCAACTACCGTTTCCTAATAATTAAAAGCCAGTCAGATACTATGAGAACACCCCCTCCCCATCCCCTCGGTACACGCTCCAGCTCTAGGAAACAGAGCTATGTTTGCTGCAACCACCCTTGCAACTGTGGCTGCAGCAGGAGTAGCCGGAAGAGGGTGCCATGGTCCTGGGCTGGCCAGCCCCTGAATTGCAGCTTTGGCTTTGGAGGGAGGGAGGGAGCTGGAGGTGCTAGTAATGGGCTGGAGGGGGAAGGGCGCACCCACCTTCTCTCTGGGGGCCTGGGCCTCTCAGTGCCCCACAGGTGGTTGAGGCAAATGTGAGAAGCAGATCTGGCCAAGGTTTGGTGATTAGAGTGGGAGTCGATCTGGAGTAGGGGTCGCATGGGCTCAGGAATCCGACCGACATGCTGGCTTTGCGACCCCTACAAGGCACTTCTCCGAGTCTCAGGTCTTTCATCTGTAAAGTGGGTATCATAAACGTCCTACCTCATTGGATTAGCCTGAGGATGAATGGATGGAGTTCATGTGCTTTGCCCACAGTGTGCGCTCAGCAAATTGTTCGCCTGCTCACTTCACAATCACTCAGTTGGTGCGTCCCCTTGACGGCTAGGAAAGCCACCCATGAGCTCTGCTTCCGCTTCACCCGTTGGCTCCATGCCCTTGTTCACCTGCCCACTTCCGATGGATAACGTGTCCTCACACACTTAATCATGTGCCCAACTTCTGGTTTATGAGGTGGCCCTACCCCTTGCTCACCTGCCCCAATTTTTGATCACCTGACCCCACCGCCTAGGCAGCTTCTGTGAGCTGGGCAGAGTTGACCTGGAGGTGGGCTCGGGGGCGGAAACTATGCTGCCCCTGTCAGATCCTTAGTTTTGGCATTTAGAATGTGGACCACACAAGCCAGGTGGTCCAGGAAAAGGCAGCCCTCGCTGTACTTATTGGGGTAAAGACTTGGTCTTAAGAGTGTGGCAGTAGAGCACCCGGGGTGGACATGCTGCTGGGGGCTTGGCAAGGCTCTGAAGAGTCCCTGAGACACCTAGCCTGAAGTTGCCCCTAGGGAGCCTGCCCTGGGGTGACCACGGCACTGTCACAGTGGAGGAGCCCCCCGAATAGCAGGAGACAGGGCTGAGGCACAGACACAGGGATGAATCTCCCTGTGAGCCCCTGGAGTGAGAGGTGTAGGGGGTGTCCCCTGCCCGGAAAGAAGGCTCAGCTGTCCCCAGTACCCGGTCATAGCCCCACAGGGATGACAAGGAGGGGTCTCTCTCCTGAGGCGTATGCTCAGAGGTCTACACACTGGCCAAACAAACAAGAACCTGTGCTCTCCTTATTCTGGGTCCAGAATCTAAAATGTGGGTGTCTGGGGCTGTCCTCCCTGGAGGGGGTCCCAGGGCAGGGTCCTTCCTGCCTCTTCATCTGTTGAGGGCTCCTGGCAGTGTCCTTTCAATCTTTAGCAAGCCCATCCTCATCCTCAAGGCCCATTTTCCCCATTATTGTGGCCCTGTCCTGAGGTTCCTAAGCCAGCATTGCTCAGGTTGCTCTGTACCCTCCTTCAAGCGCCCAATTCCAGTTCATCCGGTGGCCCTGTGCCCTTGTTAACCTGTCCACTTAGGGTCGAGCAAATGGCTATGCCCCTTTGTTCAGGAGACTAATTTTGCTTGATTAGGCGGCCCCACCCCTTTGTGTTTGATCACCTACCTTGGCAGCCGGGGGAGCTGACTGTGAGGTAGGCTGAGCTGATTGGGAAGATGGCTGGGGATAGAGAACTCTCTTCCCTCTCTCTGAGCCCCAGTTTTGGAATTTGAAGTATTTGTACCACAACCCAGGTGCTCCAGAAGGAGGGGCCCTGGCTGGACCCTGGGCTTTAAGGGCCTTGCTGGGGAGTCCCCTGCCTCACTCATCCTGCAGGGCGGAAGCACTTCTCACTGTGACCCTCTTCAGTGAGAAGCCTAGTGGGCGTCCCTGCCGGAGAACAGCGCTCAGCCGTTCCCAGAACCAGGTCAAAGCCTCAGAAGGAGGGGTCCATTTCTTGAGGCTGCTGCTCAGATAACTATAGACTGACTTAACCACGGACATATGCCCTCCCAGTTCTTGCGTCAGAATCTGAAATCTAATTTCTGGGGCTGTGATCCCTAGAAGGGGTCCTGCGGAGGTTCTATCCTGCCTTTTTATCTTGTAGGGGCACCTGCCTCAGCCTTTCAATATTCACGTGGCCCCTCATTAGTACTCACTTGTTTAGGGTGTTTGCTTGGCTCCACCTGCGTGTTCACATGCCCACTTCCAGTCGATCCGATGGCCCCTCCTCCTTGTTCACTAGCCCGCTTCCTCTTGATCCCGTGGCCCCACCCTCTTGCCAGCTAGGGGAGCAGCTTGTGAGCTCAGCTGAGTTGAGCTGGAGATGGGCTGGAGGTAGGGACCCTTGTTCCCCCTCTCCGACCGTCAGTTTTGGCAGTTAGAGAAAACGGGCAACCAGGTGCTCCAGGAAGCAGAGGCCCAGGCTGGACTCATTAGGGGTAAGGCCTGGGAGGTACAGGTGGGGCTGGGTCGTATCCTGTGTCATCCTGAAGCTGGGTGCTTGGCAAGGTGGCGAGGCGTCCCTGAGCCATGTCACCCGCACTTCCCCCGCAAGGAGCCTGCCCTGGTGTGACCACTGTATTGTCACTGTGGAGGGGCCCCTGGGGCAGCAGGAAACTGGGCCAAGGCACAGACAGACACAGGGATGAATCTCCCCGCAGTGAGAGGTGTAGGGGGTGTCTCCCCTGGTGGAGAACAGGGCTCAGCTTTTCCCAGAACCTCGTCAAAGCCCCAAAATGAGGGACAAGGAGGGGTCGATTTCCTAAGTCTTCTGCTCAGAGGGAGGACTACACACTGGCCTCAGCAAAGAGGAACGCGCGCTCTCCCCGTTCTCAGGGCTCCTGGCTGCATCCCTTCAGTCTTCAAGTGGCCCCTTGTCAAACTTCACTTGACGACTCTACCATTTTTTTGTGCAATGATATTTTGTCTGCGAATATTTCATTCAGGATTTTTGCCTCCAGGTTCATGAAATAAAACCTTCTTTTTCTTTTTCATACTGTTATCTTTTTATTATTATTATTAAAATACTACTAACCTAGAAAGAGTTGGGAAACAGCACCTCCTCTTCTGCTCTTTAACACAGACTGGTATTATGACCATAATCGGTCAAACATGATTCTGGGTGTGTCTGTGGGGGTGTTTTGGATGAGAGTCACGTTTGGATTGGTGGACTCAGTAAAGCAGATTGCCCTCCCTACTGTGGGTGGGCCTCGTCCAACCAGGGGAAGGCCTGAATAGAATGAAAAGTCTGACTCCTCCCCGAGGAAGTGGGAGCTCCTCCTACCTGACTGCCTGGAGCTGGGACATTGGTTTTTCCTGCCTTTGGTCTCTGGCTGAAACACTGGCTCTTTCCAGGTCTCACGCCTGCCAGCACTTGGACTGGAATTACACTGTCTGCTGTCCTGGATCTCCAGCTTGCAGACTGCAGCTCCCAGATGTTGTCAGCCTTCATAATCATGTGAGTCGATGTCTTCTAGTCTTTATTTATTTAGTTTTATATTTATAACATATATATAATAAAAGGGTAATGCTAATTAGACCGGATGTCTTCTGGACATCATTCCAGACATCCTTCCTGACCAAGCCTGGGCCTGAGTGCCTGTGGGCGACCCGAGGGAAGCCAGCTCAGGTCCCGCGTGCCTGCAGGCAGCTGGAAGAGGGAAAGCCTGGGTCCCAGGTGTCACAGGGAAAGCCGGTGCTGGCAGCCAGGGAAAGGAAGGCCTACTCTTGCACGAATTTTTGTGCATCAGGCCTCTAGTGTGTGTGTGTGTGTGTGTGTGTGTGTACACACACGTATCCTACTATTTCTATTTCTCTGGTGAATCCCAATACAACTGTGATTATCAGTTCATTGAATGTTGGTCCTGGTGGGCATATGGGAGGTGGTGTAGGGTTAAATTTTACATTAATGATGCAATTTTTAATGATTATAGATCTCTTTAGCGTTTCTAATTCTTCTTGAAACAGTTTTGGTGTGTTACGTTTCCAGGAAATTGGTCGTTTCAGATTAGGTTTTTAATTTTATTGGCATAAGGTTGTTTAAATCATTTTTTCATGATTTAAAAAAATCGCTGTTTTTTTCTTCTTTGTTAATTCCTAATGTCCTTTATTTGTGTCTTCTCTTTTTCTTAACTAGCTTTGGGTTTATTGATTTTTATCATTGTTTGGTTTTAAATTTATTTGTTTCTGCTCTTCATTATTTCCTTTTTTTTGAGGGGGGTCACTGTTATTTTTTCCCCCTAATTCTAGAGTTGGTTGCTTAGCTTATTAATTTTCTCTCTTATTGTCTAATATAAATCTAAGCCTTGCCATCCAAGGTTTAGCTATACCTACAAGTTTTGACATGTACTATCTGAACAACCCATAATTATTCTTTTTTTGATCTATATGTTATTTACAACTATACTGTAACATGGAATATCATTCCTTATCTCTTTATTAATTCTAATTTTTTGCATTGTGATAAAAACAAGGTGATTTGTATGCTAGCAACTCTTTGGAATTTGCTGAGATTTGCTTCATGGTCTGGCATCCATCATTTTTACAAACACTTCTTATGTGCTTGAAAAGAATAGGTTTTCTATAATTGTTTGTTGCACAGTTCTATATTTATTCATCATATCAAACACATTTACTGTCTTGTTCAAATGTGTCTCACCTCACACAACTTTTGCCTGCTTTATCTATAAATTACTGATTATTTTTGAAAATTTCCACTATGATAGTGGATTTGTCAGTTGTGAAAACAATTTTTTATGTTTTTGCTTTATATATTTAGTGAAGTTATGGTGTTAGGTACATGCATAATAATATAATGTAATTATATATTACAAGTGAGGTGTTCCTTTCGTCACTATGTACTCTTGCCCTAATCATGGTTTTTATAGTCTGTTTTTCCCCCCCTGATGTTAATATAGCCACCCCAACTTTTATTTGGGTAATATTTGCTTGGTATAATTTTTATCCCTTTGCTTTCTATTTTTCTTGTATACAAATAACTAGATTTTGATTTTTCAAATTCATCCTGAAATCTGATCTTTAATTGGATAATGTTTAGTCTATTTGCATTTATTTTAAGCTGTCAATAGGTCTATATTTAATTCAATTATATTATTTCATACTTTTTACCATACTTTCTATAAAACGTATTTTTATTGATTTTAGAGAGGAAGGGTGAGGAGAGATAGAAACATTAATGATGAGAAAGAATCATTGATTGGCTATCTCCTGCACATCCTCCACTGAGGATGGAGCCCACAACCCAGGCATGTGCCCTGACCTGGAATCGAACCATGACCTCCTGGTTCATAGGTCAATGTTCAACCATTGAGCCACACTGGCTGGGCCACCATACTTTTTATTTGCTTATTTTCCTCTCTTCTTTTGGACTGGTTGAATTTATGCTCCCTTTCCCCCCTCTCCATTCTATTTTTAGCCTTATAGTGGTTACCTTTACCTTTTAAACATTAATTTAAATTTTAGAATAGCTTTAGATTTATGGCAAAATTTTGAGGAAAAAAACAGAGGTTCTCATATACCCCACCCTCAGTTCTCTCTGTGATTAACATCTTACATTACTGCGGTTCAATACAGTGAATGAACCAGCACCGACCCATTAATATTACCTACTGTATATATTTTATTCACATTTCCTTAGATTTCCCTGAAAGCTCTTTTTCTATCCCAGGATTCCATCCAAGTTGCCACATTCCATTGAGGTCTCCTGAGACTCCTCTTGGCTGTGATAGTTTCTCAGTTTCCTTGTTTTGGATGATAGTTTTGAGGAAATCTGTTATTTTGCAGAATACCCTTCAATGGGGACTTGCCTGGTGGTTTTTCTGTGATTGGCCTGAGGTTAGCAATTGTGCAGAGGAAAATTACAGAGTTAAAGTGCTGTTTTCACTATCCGATTAGAGGTATCAGCATGACTTATCCCTGTTGACAGTGACCTTGAGGTTGTGTTTGCGTGGTTTCTCCTCTGTAATGGTGCGCGTCTTCCCCCTTTCCATGCTCTGAGTACTCTTTGGATGAGATTCACTGTGTGAGAGAATTCAGCCTGTGCAGCCACAGATTTGTTTGTTTTTTTTGGGGGGGGGAGTTACCCTCCACCTTTTTGAGGGCAAAATATCCACATAAATTATTCATAATTCTACTGCATGGAAGATTTGCCTATTTTCTCCCACTTACTTATTAATTCAATAATTTATTTACATAAATGTACACTCATAGAGATTTATTTTGTATTTTGGGTATAATCTTCAACTTTGGCCTTTGGGAACTTACTCAATTGGCTCCTGTCTACCTCTGAAATATTGCTATCTTTGTGTGTGTGCATGTGTACGTGTGTGTGTGTGTGTGTGTCTGGCACTACAAGACACACCAGGTTCATATAGTATATTGCCTCCCCCCATTCCTAGAATCAGCCATTTCTCCAAGAAGTCCTCATTCTTTTTATTGGAAATGGTGTGCAATAGGAACTTGCCTCTAATTTGTTAATCTTAATACTTGACTTCACAGATATTAAGGCTAATCAATAATAATGACCTTCCTCTTTCAAAACCTTAAACATTTTAACTCTTAATATAACCTCTAGGATTGCATGTTATACTTGTATAGTATTTCGGTTCTGTCTTATTTTTAAACCTAAATTCATCATCATTATTATTGGTCTATCCAGCCGAAAGCTTGTTCAGATTTACCCATGTTTAAACACTAGAGGCCCAGTGCACAAAATTTGTGCGGGGGGGGGGGAGGGGAGGTTGGGGTGGCAGGCGGGGAGGTTCCTTAGCCTGACCTACACCCTCTCCAGTTTGGGAGCCCTCAGGTGATGTGCTACTGATGACTTGGGCCCACTCCCCATGGTTCTCTGTGGGGCCTGCCTGCTCCACACCACAGGGATGGGCAAGCAGGTCCTGCTGGGTGCTGCCTGTGGGTTGCTGCCGCCATGCCCAGCAGGCCCTGAAGGATGCTGCCTGCAGCCCCCTTGCCTGCTGGGCTCACATTGCCGGGGTGTCGCTGCCAGTGTCCTGCCCAGCAGCTGTGGGCGCCACCATCTTCGTTGTGGAGTGATGGTAAATTTGCATATTACTCTTTTATTAGGTAGGATGTCTTTGCTCACCATTGCTGTTGCATCTTACCATTTCCTTCTGGGTTCAAGTTCATTTTACTTGAAATACATCCTCTAGTAGCTCTTTCAGAAGCAGCCTGAGAATCACAGTTATTTCTTCCTTATTCTTGAGTAATCATTTAGTTGTGCACCGGATTCTAAATTGACCGTTATTTTCCCCTCATCACCTCGAAAATCTTATTCCGTTGTCTTTGGCTTTTATTGTTGCCAGAAACCTGTTTTCAGTCTAATTTTCATCCTCTATTGGTGATCTTCTTTCCTCTCTCATTATTTTGAAAGTTCTTTTCTTTGGTTTCAGTGTCTTACAGTTTCATTCTGGTATGTCAGGACATGAATTCTTTTTTAATTACTCTTCTCAGGACATAAATATTTGCAACGTATCTTGAGTTGAAAATATTTAAAATTATTTTCCTTGGAAATTGTGATAAATTACACATGGCATAAAATTTACCATCTTGAGCATTTTCAAGTGTGCAGTCCAGTGGCATTAAGTACATTCACATTGTTGTACAACTGTCACCACCATCCAGTCACAGATCCCTTCTCACCCTGCAGGAGTGAAATCCTGTACCATTCCCCATCCCTGGCCCCTGACAACCACCGCGATGTATGTGTCTCTAAGAATTCAGCTGCTCTAGGTTCCTCATCTAAGTGGACTCATACACGATTTGTCTTTTTGTGACTGGCTTATTTCACTGAGCGCAGTGTCCTCAAGGTTCATCTATGTTGTAGCAGGTGTCAGAATTTCCTTCTTTCTTAAGGCCAAATAATATTGCATTGTATGTATACATGTTTTGTTCATCCATTTCACCTGTCAGTGGACACCTGGGTTGCTCCCATCTCTTGGCTACTGTGGATAATGCTGTGGTGAACATGGTGTGCAAATATCTCAGACCCCATTTTCCGTTCTGTTGGGTATATACTCAGGAGCGGAATTGCTGGATCGTATGGTAATCCTGATTTTAATTTTTTGAGGAACTGCCTACTGTTTTGCACGATGGCTGCACCATTTTACATTCCCGGCAGCAGGACACAAACTTCCCATTTCTTCACATCCTTGCCAGTGGTTGTTTATTATTTATTATTTTTTGCTAGTAGCCATAGTAATGGGTGTGAGTTGGTATCTCATTGTAATTTTTTAAAAAATATTTTTTTATTGATTTCAGAGAGGAAGGGAGATGAAGAGAGAGATAGAAACATCACTGATGAGAGAGAATCATTGATCGGCTGCCTCCTGCACGTCCCCTTCTCGGGACGGAGCCCACAACCCGGGCATGTGCCCTGACCGGGAATCGAACCGTGACCTCCTGGTTCATAGGTCGATGCTCAACCACTGAGCCACGCCGGCCGGGCTCTCATTGCAATTTTGATATGCGTTTCCCTACTGATCAATGATGGTGAGTACATTTTGGTGAGTTTTGAATATTTAAAATCAATTCTGGGTAGTTCTCAATCCTCTTCTCCAGCAGTGCTGGTTCTCTCATTCCCTCTCTTGCCTGCCTGAACCGGAGTGGGGGTTTTTGTCAAGTCCACCCTTCCCTGAGAGCACAGCCCCTGGGGACGTCAAATCCGGCTTCCCTCCCAGCTCAGACCCAAAGCCCAGCCTCCTGTCCCCGTGTGAGCGTCCCTCTCCTCCCTCCCTGTCCCCAGCTCCCCACCCTGGCAGCTCACCTGCTCACGCTCCGGTTGTCAGCTCCCACTCTGTGTCCTGCTCCTGGAAATGTCCTCTATGTTTCTGTAAGCTCATTTGTTTCATGGCAGTGAGCCTTTCTAGGTGTTTGTGGCAGGAAGGTTTTGGGGGTATCTGGTCCACAGCAGTTCCAGAACCACAAGCTCTGCCAGGTCATTTGCAAAGCGAAATAAACCTGACAAGAGAGAGAGCGCAAAGAAGGCTGCAGGCTAATCTCATTTGCAAATACAGATGCAAACATCTTCAATAAAATATTAGCAAATTGCATCTAGCAATGGAGTAAATGAACATTCCACAGTGACCAGGTAGAGGATATTATTGGAAAGCAAGGACAGTTCTATTTTAGGAACTCTATTAATATAATTCATCATATTAATAGGCCAAAAGGGAAAAACCAGGGATGATAAAAAGGCATTTGATAACATTCAGCATCCATTTCGGAGAAAAACCTCTCTTGGAAAAATAAAAATAGAAGGACCCGTCTTTAGCATGATCAGAATGGCCATTCCCAAACCAGGTTACCCCGCCTCTGCCATTCCTTCTCAGGAAGCCACAATCAATGAGGACTCTGGTGTACCTCTCCCCTCCCTCCCTCTGCTTCCTGACCCACCCTGGTGCTTCCCTGTGAACGTCCCACATCCCGTATGGTTTAGGGTTCGGGCTCTGGAAGAGGGGCCGCATGCAAATGAAAGAGAGGAGACAAGAAATAATAATTTGGCCCTGACCGGTTTGGCTCAGTGGATAGAGCGTCGGCCTGCGGACTGAAGGGTCCCAGGTTCGATTCCGGTCAAGGGCATGTACCTTAGTTGTGGGGCACATCCCCAGTAAGGGGTGTGCAGGAGGCAGCTGATGGCTGTTTCTCATCGATGTTTCTAACTCTCTATCCTTCTCCCTCCCTCTCTGTAAAAAAATCAATAAAATATATTAAAAAAAATAAAATAATAATTTGGAAATTGGGGGGCCAGGCGGGAGCCCAGTGCAAGAGGAAGGACTCCGCTTGTGCTCTGGCCTTGCCATCCTTTTATTCAGTTTGGGAGACACTCATAGCCCTTAGGCAGGCAAGTCCCAGTAACAGGCAGACTCTCTCCTCAGTAAGGATTGAGGTGACTCTCAGGTGGGGAAGGTGCTTTAGCTCCCTTTGTCTGGACTAAACAGTCGGTGCCCAGCTCTGACCTTTGCCAGGGCTCAGGGGTCACCAGCCTTCTGTCCACACCTCTCTGCTAGTGAAGAGGATAGATGGTTTCCCACACTTCCCTGCGTGGCCCCTGGTGGCCCCTCATGGGTGGCACGGCCCCTTCTCCTGGGATCTGCCTTTTCAGTGGCTCATCTTCCAACCTCCGGGCCTCACATTCTCCGGATAACAATGAAACCTGCCTTTGAAAACAGTCGGGGCAGGCTCGGTTACGCTGCGGTAGCAGACTGACCTCCAGGTTCAGTGCCTCCACACACGAAGCTTGCTGTTGGTGAGTGACCTTCCAGGCCAACGTCCTCCGTGGGGACTCGGCTGTCCAGGCCGCCGGAGGCTCCCCCTCTTGGAGCTGCACCTTCGGGAACAGCCTTCCCTCACAGTCAAGGTGGAGGGTCAGGAAGGTCTGGAGGGTGCCCACAGCCCACAGGGCCGACTAAGGGCTGCAGACCCACTAACCGCAGGGGCTGGGCAGAAGGAGGAAGGGGAGGTGGGTGTGGCTGGAACAGGAGCACGTCCCAGTGTGGGTGTGTCCCCCTCAGCCTCACCCTGAAGACTCCCTGGGTGGGAAGGCTCTTCTCACCGGCGGGAGGTGGTGGCCATCTCAGTCGGTTCAGTGGGAACCTCATTTTATCATCTCCCTGGGACAAAACAGCCCAGCTGGAGTTTGCCTGTCTACAACTTAAAAAATGGAAAAAAGGAGGGAAGGAGGGAGGGAGGGAGAGGAGAGGAGAAGAGAAGAGAAGAGATAGACAAACAACTCCAATCCCAACCAGGCAGAGACACAAATAGCGACTTTTAATTGTATAATCTGCTTCTGATGAATTTATTTCTGACAGTTTTATAGGTTGACGAGAGAGTGCATTTTAGATGCAACACCCTCCCCCCCCCCCCCCCCCCCCCAAAAAAACAACCTCCACCATTATTCATCTGGGCTCTTGGAGCATAAAAATTGTCAAGTGATTTTAATACAGTTTTAAGTTTTATGTTTATTGTCAAGGGGGAAAAAAAGTCCACGGCAATTACCGAGTCACATGCCCCTTAAATCGTTGTGTCTCTGACAGCGAGAACAATAAAATATGTTTTTGCCCAAACCTTTTACCGCTCAGATTGACGTGGCTTCAGCGACAGCTGCTTTTCTTCCTTCCGAGAACCGATTAGGAGAACGCCGACTTCGAACGACTCCTCCTCGGCGGGTGGTGGGGCGGCTGCTCTGCACAACACGTGCTTGTTCCTTTGGGGAAAGGTCCAGGCCCAGATCTGGGCCCAGAGAGGGGATGAGGCAAACTGAGATGGGGCAGGTCTGTGCCTTCACCCCAGTGTGCGCTGTCTCGTTGATTTGCGGGGGACCTGGAAGGCTCACCTGGCCTGGTTGGTGTTGACCGCTGGCCCCGGGCCGTCTCCAATCCGAGAACCATGGAGAAGACATATAACCTGCCAGGAGTCAGCCTGTCACCTTGGGCTGGGCTCCCCCACAAGCAGAGCCTGGGCGGGGGTCTCAGAGCAGGTAGTCCCCATGGCACAGCAGTAAGAGAGGGGAAGGCGAGGGAAGGGAAGGGAGCTGAGAAATGCTGAGCTGCCTGCAGGTTGACCGAAGGACAGGTGAATGTGGGGACTTATGCCTTTTGCCTCCCTCCTCGGTTCTGGGCTGCTTCTAAGGGCAAGAGCTGTCTAGACCTCATCCTCGAGAGTCGCTGTAAAAGTCTCTTCTCCAGGGAGGCCCCCCTGGATTCCTCGGTCTTGCTCAGGCCTGGTGGTACATGCAGTCTGGCCCGTTTAGTAGCACACACTACAGTTTCAGTGAGAATGCATGTGCGGCGTTGCTGTGAGTTCATGCTTCTCTTTCCCGCTGGGCTCACACTCTGCAGGGACAGGGTCATGGTTCGTGTTACCTGCTCTACCTAAACACTGCAAGTGCCCAGCCGACTGCAGGACTCATTAGCCTTTTAGTGTCATTTTCCTTTCATCCTATCTCCTTTGTTTCCCTGGCAAAGACATGGCCATGTGACTGGGTCTGGCCAATAGAATATGGCTGGATGTAGGTTCACCGGGATGTGAGGTATACCTTTAAGTGAGATACATACACCTGGATGTGAGGGACGCCTGGAAATGAGGGACGCCTGGAAGTGAGGGACGCCTGGATGTGAGGGACGCCTGGAAGTGAGGGACGCCTGGAAGTGAGGGACGCCTGGATGTGAGGGACGCCTGGAAGTGGGGGACGCCTGGATGTGAGGGACGCCTGGAAGTGAGGGACGCCTGGAAGTGAGGGATGCCTGGAAGTATACTTTTAAGTGAGATGCACCTGGATGTGAAATACCCCTGCACGTAAGGATCACCTATAAGTGAGGTGCATCTGGACCTGGCATACTTCCACAGCTGATCCGTGCAGCCTTCGGTGTTCCGTGCAGCCTTCGGTGCCAGGGGTAGAGGACCCCACAGAGAACTCGGAGGCCCTAGGGGACATCAGAGCCACAGATGCAAGGCACCCAGGCCACTGACTGACTGTGTGGAGCAGAACACAGCCCTCCCGCACCCGTGGACTTGACTCCTTTGCCCTGGTGGGAAAGAAACCTCTATTGTGTGAAGCTGCTGAGGTTTGGAAGTTGACTTGTTACAGCAGCGAGTAGTACTCGCCCTAGCTAATATATCCCCTGTGACAAGGCCCTCTGCTTTCAGGGTCTGTCTGGCTGCCACCCTCCATCAGAACAGGCTGCTAAGTGTCCAGGGGTGGCGGGAGGAGGTGGTTTTCAGGCTTTGGTTCTCGGACCCACCCTCTTCCAGGAAGATATGAGTGACGTCAGCACACTGAGCCCTGCAGCAGGGACAGTGGGGAGGACGCGGGACTCTGAAGTCAGGCAGGTATGCGTGTCTGCGCCCTCTGGACCATCACCTGTCATTTCTGAGGATCGTGCCACATCCCGGAGATACCTGAACATTAGAGGAGCTCGCATGTGAAGCTCTCGGCGGAGCACTTGGCGCCCGGCAAACACCCCATGAAAGGGAGTTATCGCAATTACGATTATGCCTCTCGGGTCTCGGCTGAAGGAAGCCCCGAGTTGAAAGCCTTTTGTCTCATTCCATTTCCACACCAGATGGCCCCGTTTTTTCTCCCAGGTTTTGCAGTACTGGAGCGGCCCGGGGACTATTACACAAACCCCAATGCATCTTTGAAGTTAGCAGCTAATTAAGTTCCGGGAACTTATAGATCTGGAGTTTTCCGTGTGCCAGAGGCAATCGCTTGCTCGGCTCTCATTTCCACACACACGGCCTTCCAGGGCCTGATGGAGGTTGTAATTGGGAGCCCTCTCCCCGACCCCGGGCGCCTTCTGGGGCATCCCCTCTGCCTGGAGCCAGGCTGCCCTCTCTCCCACCTCCCAGCCTGGGCCCACTCTGAGCCTTCCTCTGCTGCTCCTGGTAGGATGGGGGAAGGGCTCGGGCTGCCTGTTCTTGGGCTAGGAGGCAGGGAGAGGACCTCAAGCCCCAGTGCTAGGAAGCCCATGGGAATCACCCCACCTGGTAAGGCACATGAGGTCCTTTGTTATGATGAGTAAAGGGAGTTTTTGCTGCTGAATGACTGGGCAACTTGTGTCTGTTCAATGTGTATGTAATCACCCCTTCCCCACCGCATTGCCTCTCCAACCCTGCAGCCAGATGGGCACCCCACCCCCAGCTCCTACTGGGCTGTCCCCAGGAGAGCTGGTTCCCCCATTCATGTGCTGAACTCCCCAGCCCAGGACTGGGACTAGAGTGAGGCCAGTGAGGTGCTAAAGGTGCCAGATTGAAGGAGACACTCACTCTTAGGTGCTGACCGCCCACTGGCATGCCCGTGAGAATGGGCACCTCTTTGACTTAGATGCCCCACTCTCCTCACCCTTGTGGGGACCCTGCCTCTGACAGCCCCTCCCATCTCTGTGGGAGATGGACTTCCCTGGACACAGACCAGCAGAGGTTGCTCTCTCCTTCCGTCACCTCCAGCTTTGGGCTCTGTGAGGTCAAAGCGGCCCTCCTTGTCCTTTGCATAACCTAGCACATAGTAGATGTGCAATAAACACTGGCAAATCAAAGAAACTAATTGCTCCAAACCACTAAGATGAAATTTAGCAAGAGAGGATGTGGGTAAGGCACCGAGCTAGACTCTGAGCACACAGTAGGTGCTCTACAAATGGGAGGGCTGTTTGAATTGAAGTCCTCCATGAACAGCCTCAGCAAGATGGCTTGGAGGCAAGCCTCTGATCTGGTTCATGGGATGAAGATCCAGGTGTTTAAGAGGAACTCAGATCCAGTCTGGGCCTAAAGTGTGACAGATCCTGAAATGAGTGCTGTCCCACCCCTAATACATGCGACACTGCTGGGCATCCCTACATCGTCACCTCATTTGATCTCTCTTACTTTATTAATGGTTGTTTCAGCAGTATGAATTTATCCTTCACCCACCTATCTACATGTGCTTGTTTTGGCTTTGAATCTTGTTTGCCTCTGAATATGTCTGGGTGGTTCTTGAAACTTCCAGCACAATCCTATATAATAAAAGGGTAATATGCAAATTGACCCTTATAGCAGAATAACTGGAAATGACTGGTCACTATGACACACACTGACCACCAGAGGGCAGATGCTCAATGCAGGAGCTGTCCCCTGGTGGTCAGTACGCTCCCACGGGGAGCTCTGCTCAGCCACAAGCCAGGCTGATGGCTGCCAGTACAGCGGCGGTGATGGGAGCCTCTCCTACCTCCTAAGCAGCTCTAAGGATGTCTGACTGTAGCTTAGGCCTGCTCCTCGTTGGCAAGTGGATATCCCCTGAGCACTCCCAGAGGGACGTCTGACTGCCAGCTTAGGCCCGTTCCCCTGGGGAGTGGGCCTAAGCCAGCAGGTGGACATCCCCCGAGGGGTCCCAGTCTGTGAGAGGCACAGGCTGGACTGAGGGAGCCCTCCTCCCCCACCCAGGGCACAAATTTTTGTGCACCGGGCCTCTAGTCTTATATAACACTGTGCCAGACACAGTACAAAGCACTCCCACATATGTTAGATCATTTAAGTTCTGATCTCAGGCTATATTAATAGATATATGGAGTCTAAAACAAAGGAGGTGAGAATCCTGATCATTTCTGACTGAATGGGAATTTACCCAGTGTTCCCTCCTCAGAGTGTCCCCCTTAAAAGAAAAACCTTGGTAATTCTGAGAGCTCAGAATCACCCAGATGCATAAGTACTCTACATAATAAGAACAGATGAAGGCTAGAGGGATGCTTTGTCCATGGGCGAGAGGAGTCACTGCCTTCCATTTTGTTGGCTTAACTTGTTTCATGAAGGATTAAACTTGATGGTGGGAGGCAGCTCCCCAAGAGCCATTCAGCCGTGGAGTAGGCTGCCTGGCTAAGTAGCGAACTCCCTTCAGCCGAGGGGAGAGAATCACAAGGGGATAGCCATGCCGCAGAGACAACTGTATGGAAGGAATAAGCTTTTAAACTCTTTCAGAGGTGAGGCTCAGAGCCTCTCCTGCTGTAGAAAACCAAAGAAACTCAAGCGACGCTTAGAGAAAGCGTGTCTCACGGTGACTGGCAGTCGCAGAGGAGTCGCCTCCAAAGCCTGAGCAAACCAATACGGTGGAAATTCTTCTTTTACCCTTTGGTTTCTTTGTCCCCAAATATGGGATGAGACTTCCGGACCTTTCCTGGGCTTTGTAAAAAGCCCCGTGTGTTAGGGTGGGGGCTGTGAGGCCATACTTAAGGGCCTGGCCTGGCGCCAGCACTGATAACCACCCCACCCCCCCGGGGGGGGGGCTGTGTGCTGTTCATGGTTTATGACCTCTGTAACATGTGAGCATTTAGCCCTGACCGGTTTGGCTCAGTGGATAGAGCATCGGCCTGCAGACTGAAGGGTCCAGGTTTGCTTCCGGTCAAGAGCATGTACCTTGGTTGCTGGCATATACCCAGTGGGGAGTGTGCAGAAGGCAGCCGATCGATGTTTCTCTCTCATCGATGTTTCTAACTCTCTATCCCTCTCACCTTCTTCTCTGTAAAAATTAATAAAAGATATATATATTTTTTTAAAAAGAGTAAAATGTGAGCATTTAGGTAATAGGTCTTGCCAGATCAGTTTGTGGAGAAAGAGGCAGTGGCTTAATTATAGGCTATCAAGAATGTACACTAGGTTCCTGCCACAGATTCAGATTGCTAGCCCCCCAAATATCAGGGTTACATCGGAATTAGCCTTTTAGCCATCATTTATCAAAAGTAATGGGACAGGAGTTCAGATGCCGAGCCTCTGGGACACAGACTCAGCCCCAGGCTCAGCAGCCACACACTTACTCTCTCTGAGAACTTCGTGATGCAATTTCTTATTTATTTTAAAACAAACTGATTACTTTTTTTTCTGATTATAAAGCCACATTAGACTTGACAAATACCAAAAAGAACAAAAAGAAAATGAAAATCTTTCTTAACCCCATTACTCCCCACCCTTCACCTGCATCCTTCTTCCTTTTCCCTCCTATTGATGATAATAGAAATAGCCACCCTCATTTCTCTCTTGCTGGTCGGATGACTGCACCTGCTTATCTGGTCCACACGTACAATGGTCCGTGACACTGGAATTCTTTTGCCTCCGATAAAGCGAAGAGTGGAGAGGGGAAGAACCTTGCCCAAGGTCACTCGGCTTGAGAGTGGCAAATGATTTATTCATTCAACAAATATTTGAGTGACGGGTAAGATGTATATAAATCTCTGACCTCGGGGAGTTTGCATCCAGGTGGATCTGTCAGAACCAGACCTGGTGCTCTCTGCCCTGCGCCCCACCTCCCTGAGACAGCCTCTCTGAAACAGGAATTTTAGGGGAGCATTGGCAGATTTGGGGGAGTTTTTAGAATTGGGGTCCATGGGGGAAAAAAAACACATAGGGCTACAGACCGGGAGAAGGTACATTTCCATAACGCAAGGAAGCCAGGTGCAGTTGCATCTGCATAAGGGAGCAGCAACAGGTATATTTCCATAAGGCAAGGGAACTGGAAGTAGCCAAAAAAGATCTATAGTTAGAAAATAAAGAAGAAGGAAGAAAATCCAGAAAGAATAGGAGGACAATGAGGGAGGAGGGCCTGAGGAGTCACTATAGTAACCAATTTGAAAGGGAATGTTGACCAATCAGAGGGGATATCAGGACATAGGAGCTACTTTTATAAACTATGGAAACAGGAAGTTGGTGGAACCTTCCCCCCCCACCCCCCCATGTGCGAGTCCATTCTGTGGGACTCTTTCCCTGTCCCCACATGGGAATCTGTACTTGTTCTTCAATTAATCTCTACCTTTGCTAGACTAGCCTCTGTCCATGGATTCATTCTTCGACTCCAGTGGACAAGGAATCCGAGTTCTAGTCCTAAAATTCCGTATCATCTCCATCTTTGTAGGCGGGTGAAGTGGGGGCTTGGATGCATCATCCGCCGACGCTCTCCTGTGAGCCCTGCATGCCACATCCTCAAATGGCGGGCTTGATTTTAGGCCGTGGAGCAGCCTGTTAGGCGACTGGGGCTAACGTCTCCGACTGCACGTTCCTGGGGAATGAAGCACAGGGGTCCATCTTGGGGCCCCTATGGGCAGTGGCCCCCCGTGACCAGGCCTCTGAGGTTGGTTGGAGCTCTGGGTGGCCAGGCCAGGCCCGTTCTTCCAGCCCATTGATCTCAGCTCTCCTCACAGCTCTGTGAGCCCATCCACCAGTTAAGGAATGAGGCTCAGAGAGGTGCAGTCACTTGCTCAGGTCACACAGCAGGAGAGGCAGAGGATCTGCTGGGAGGCAAGGTGAGGGCTTCACTCTGTCCTCAGCTGTAGTGACTCTAGATCTGGGGTCACACCGTCCCTGGGGTGAGTGGCCGTGGGTTTCTGTTGGTTGTTTTCTGTCTGTCGGTCCATCGCTCTTCCCACACTCTCCGGATTCGTCTCTCACCTTAGCTCATTTTTATTTATTTTTATTTCCCAGTCTTTTCCCATTTACTTTCTCTTGTGTCTTTTTCTCTCCACGTTTATCTCTTTATGTCTTCCTCCCTTCACTCCATGTCTCTTCCTTCTGCCCCTCCCACCCCAGCCCGGGAGCTCTCTCTCCTGGCCCCCGGGGTGTCCCCCCAGTTGGAGAGGCAGCCGCGGCCAGGTTGGGGCAGGCTGTGTCAGGTGCCCACACCCCACCTCCTTCCCGAACCCAGGAAGGGGGCTCTGTCCGCTCTGCCTGGCGTGAGAGCCTGTGATTTCATCTGCCTTTGGATTTGAAGCTCAAATTGCACATCAAAAAGGATAATGCATCTTTAAGCTGTTACAACGACTTCTCAATTTTTCATTTCCTGTCAGGGTGGGAGCTGCAGGAGGCAGGGGCGGTGCGGAGCCTGTCTCCTGCCAGTGAAGTGTCTGCCCGGATTGGAGGAGTAGGAAACCCAGGGGTGATAAATCGCTATTTCTAAGTAAATTTCATGCATTTGCCCTTTGGTTAAAGTCTCCCTTCTCAGCACTTTCCCTGTGCACACAGCCCGACTAATAACGCGCCGTGCAAGCTCTCTCCGCTGTGACAACTGATTGCGCTTTGAAGTAATAATGGCTGATTTAATAATTGGTATAATTTTTCACTAGTACCTGAATGTCATCGACGCAAAAAGTAAGCTACCTGGACCTATGGCGGCAGCACTTTACCTTCCTGGGGAAATCAATAATGCATTAACCCCCCCACCCAGGACCCCAAGAAGCCAACCCCTGGTGGATGCTGTTCTTGGGGGGTTGGGGTCACCCATGGGGCCTTGAGGGCAGCAATGTTGGACTGAGAGTCCTTTGGGTGGGCTGGGCCCTAGCCTTGCAGGCTAGAGGAGCAGTGACAGAGAGCCGTGAGCCCCCCAGGACCCAGCCCACCCTCCAGGTGCCCATTGCAGAGGTCCAACCCCTGCTGGGGGTGCAGAAACAACCTCCCCCCCCCCCCAGCATCAGCTGCCATGCGCACAGATCACGTGTCTGTCCGTGTATCGCACATGCGAGGGAATTGAGTTCAACTTCATCATTATGTACAGGACCCCACTCCGAGCCAGGAACTGTGCTGGGGACAAAGTGGTGAGCAAGATCAGCAAGGTTCCTGCCCCCAACGAGTTTCCAGTCTGAGGCCACCTGTAAGCCATGGGTGTGAGCATGTGACACATCTAGACACACATTTCTGGTGGTGCATGTTGTGTACATGCACTCATAAATGTATGCATCTGTCTAGGTCTACAGGTTTGGGTGATGAGTACCATCCAGGTGACAATCAGGGTGTAGCACCCCCACATCCTGCCTCACTTGGCTTTGAGAGTATGTCCCTTCCCAGACCTAAGCGAGGCAGCTTCTCCACATTGAGCTGGGTCAGGTGCAACAGTCCTCCTGCTGCCCACATCTACCTTCCCAAGGCCCTGGCTGCCCGTGTCTTTTCATGCCCTGAGCTTCCCCTTTTGCACCGTCCTGCCCTGTTCTGCCCCTGCCACCTCCCCGGGCAGAATATCCCCCCAGGCAAAGGGCACAGGCTGCAGTGAAATCTGGATTCCCATCTTTGCAAGAGTCACAAACTCATGTCTGAGGCCTAATTGCCATCTGAAGAGAGGGCATAAGAGTCCCCAGCTCCTGGGTCCCGCAAGGATGCAGTGGGTGTATGAATGCAGCACATTTAGCCAATGTCAGCTCAGAGTAGTCCTTCCATAAACCGCTCCTGACTCTCCATCCTGGTCCCAGCTGACTCTCCTGAGTTCCTTGAGGATAGGGAATGTGTTGCATTTAAGTCTGGAGGTCCATTGACAAGGACAGCCACGACACATAGTAGGTCCACCACAAACATCTGGGAAGTAGAGGCATAGGTTCACTTTGTCAACCATTAACATAAGAGATGGGTATGTGGAGATACCAAAGGACTTGGCATCTACCTTTGAGGCGATGGCACTGGGGTTGCCTCCCATCCAATATGCAGTTTTCCAGAGTTTCATAGGGAATAGGGAGAGCTCCCTGGTCAGATCTGGGGCCAGGTCAGGCTTAAACAACCCACCACCCTCCTGCCCACTGCTGTCTGACTGTGAACCGGGAAAATCGATTTCAACTTCATCTCAAGATCAAACATCTTAAGTGAGATTATTCACGTTCCTCCATTGTTTCTAACTCATTTCCCATTTTCCAGTTGAGAAATCCTGCCAGAAGCATTCTGTGGCAGAGATTAAAACAATTTCGGAAGCAGGCACCCAGTTCTTCTCTTTGGATGGTAAGCAAATTGGATGCCTGTGAGAAGCAGGCAAATTTTATTATGAACACATAGTTTGCTACTTAACTATCCTTAAGACCCAGGGTGCCGTGAGTTCACAGTAGGGAGGCTTCAGAGGGAGCAAGATGAAGGGCAGGGAGAGGTGGGGGCAAAACAGACCCCCAGCTGGGCCACCAGCCTTTTCTGCACAGCAGGCGCCAGTGAGATCCTCACCCCCAGGACCCTAGTCTCCTGGGGTGGAGGGAGGGAGGGAGAGATGGAGGGAGGGAGCCACATTTGCTGGCACCCAGTAGGTCCCAGCACCATGCGAGGCGCTTCTAATGCTTAACTTCTCTGAATTGTCACAGAATTCTTGAGGGAGGAGGAATTGCTTTGACCACGTTTTAAATGAGGAATCAGAGACTCAGAGAAGGAAAGTAACTTACCCAAGATCACCCAGCAAGTGGTCTGTGAATCAGAATTTGAATCCAACCCCTGTTCTTCATCCCCGCTGTGGTGGCCTGGGTGCAGAAATGGCTGTGGTGCTCCAGCTCTCCCTGTGCCCCAGAGCAGGGGCCAGCTCCCACCCCTCCATCTGGCTGGCCTTTGACCTGCTTTGGCAACAGAAACCGATGGAAGAGACGCTGTGCTAGCTCCAGGCCTGGGCTTCATAGAGTCTGTACACCCTTGACTGTCACATCCCTCCCCCACCCCACCCCCCGCTCCCCGCAGTGAACTGCTCATCCCAAGTCAATGGAAAACCCTTTATGAGTCCCTGTGACCCTCATGCAGAATCACAAACATCTTCCTGTAGGTTCTGGAGCTCCTTCGGCGCCTGAGGGCCCTTGGACAGGCACCTGTCACTGTCCCTTTCCGAGCTCCTCTGCTCCGGAGGCTTTAGCCAAGTTTCCTTTGGCCGCAGCTGTTTGTAACAGTCACCCACACGGCCCTGTCTTGCTAACGAGTAGCCTGACCGGGCACAGAGGAGGCAGGGCCCTGCCCTCCAGGGACCAGTGCCTGGCTGGTAGACAGAGCAGACCTGGTGAAGCACGGGGGGGGGGGGGGGGGGGCTCCCCCACCCCCCATGGCTGCGGAGGTGGGGTGACTTCATCTTCACAAGTCTCTTTCCAGGCGGTTCCCTTAGCAACAGGGCCTTGCTTTGACAGCCGCCTTCACAGACAGTCTGCTTTCGGGGGCTCCTTCCCCAACCCCGTGCACCTTGCGCAGAGCTGTTTGCAGGGCGTGGAAGTCAAGGCGAGAAGCAGCCCCTTCCTGACCCCGGGAGTCAGGCTGCCCCAGACCCTCAGCCCTCCGGGGCTGCTCAGGAATGTCCCGACTGGTCTTCGCATTCCTCCCGCTCCCACTTCCTCCTGCTGCAAATCCTAGCTAATTGAATCTTGCTTCTCTCTCCCCCACTCTCTCTGCCTCCTCCTTGCTTTTATCTACCTCCCGACTTCTCTTCCCTCCAACACACCTGCACTCCACCTGCCTTTCACCCGCACATTAGCGGGGAGAGCGTCTGCGCTGACATTTAAAGTTCTTAATATAGGCCTGGGTGACAGAGGAGGGGACACAGAGTTCCCACACGGGGGCAAGGGGACCGCCCTCCCCCAGGCATAGAGGAGGGGCAGCCGGAATTGGGCCCGCAAGCCTCAGGCATGCCCAGGCTCTTCTGTCTGTCACGTCCTGGGCCCCTTGTCTCAGGGCTCCTTGAGGCCGCCAGTCATGCTGGTGAGACCCCGCTGCCGTGTACTGAGTTCCTTCAGCCCGTCAGGCCATGTGCAGGGAGCCCCTCTCCCCACGATATCACTGACTCCTGATAGCAACCTACAGGGACTAAGTGTAGTATCCCCATTTCACAGGGTGGAAAACGGAGCTCCCAAGAGGCTAGCTAACTTACTGGAGGTTCGCAGAGGAGGCAAAGGTGTGCTTCCTGGATTTAGCAATAGCAGTATTGCTTGGGAATCTTAGAAAACCAGCAACGTGAGAGGGAGATCAATCAGCTGCCTCCCACATGCACCCTGACTGGGGCTGGGGATCAAACCTGCAACCCAGGTACTTGCTCTTGACCAGAATCAAACCCATGGTCCTTTAGTGCCCATGTTGGCTCTCTAACCATTGAGCAACAGCGCCAGGGCATCACTGGAGATCTTGATGAACATTTCCGTAAAAAGCTGGGGAGAGAAGCCTATTACAGTGGGGGAAAAGATAGAGCAGAGCAGACAGTTCCTGGGAAATACTGTTCATGAGGTCCAGTAGCGACACAGAGAGGTGAGGAGCTGTTCTTGCTTGCTTATTTTTAGGATTGGAGAAACTTGAGCCTTTAAATGTGAATGAAAAAAACTCCAATAGAGAGGGGACAAACGGGGGTGATGGGAGGACCTGGACCCCCAGACGTGGAAGGGGCCAGAGCATCGGTACTGGCCTGAGGTGAATTTCTCTAGGAGGAAGCCACTCCCCTCCATCATCCAGGAGGGAAGGAGGCAGTGATGGATGCTGGTAGAGATAAGCAAGTCGGTGCTATGGGAGGGAGCAGCAACATCACCAGCTTGGGGAAGGGAAGGACACAGGTGGTTTGAGGAGAACTGAGAAAGTTGGAAAGAGAAGAGAATAGGAGAGAGCTGGCCAGGGAAACAAAAGAAGAATTGCTAGGCCATCATCTGAGCTGGGGCCATGAATGTATCAGGGCATCCTGGGAGGCGCACCTCTCTTCGCAGTGAGTCCAGTGACTTTGTGCTGGGAGCTTGAAATTGGCCATCGTGGGAGTATTTACACCATGGAAAGTGGCAAATGCTACAAACTAGGATTTTGCTGTTCTTTAGTCCAAAAAAACTTTATATTGGTCAAATAAAGGGAAAATATGATACAGGATTTCTCAGTCTTTAGTATGCTGATGTACATGGGGACCTGGTAGAAGTGGATATATATTTATACATGCAGCACTCCCAGTTTTTATTTTTGAACACAGCATTTCCCCCCACCCCCACAGACCATCTCCTGGGTCTAGTGTTCCATTCAGTGGTGAGCTAGAGCGGGCTCACACGGGCTCCTGAGAGCGAATGTTTGCATCTCTTCCCAGCGAGTCCAGTGACATCATGTTGTAACTTGAAATTGGCCGTGGCGACAAGACTTACACCATGGAAATTGGCAAATGCTACAAATCTGGGTTATTTTCTCTAGAGAGCTGGTTGTTAAATGTTTACCATGGAAATCTTGCACTGGTCAATGCAACACAAAATAAAAGCAAAACAAGTATGTAGTCAAACTACAAGAGAGAAGGGACAGAATTGGTTTTCACATATTATATGCTTATTTACTTTGGAAATCCGAAAGCTCAACTAGAAACTATTACAATTAATCAGGGAATTCAGTAAGATGCTGACTTCAAAGAAGTATTCAAAAATCAATACCTTTCCTATGTACCAGCATTAATCATCTGGAATATATGATGGAAAAAAGATGATATCCACAATGGCAACAAAAATATAAAATACTTAGCAATGAACTTAAGCAATAAATGTGTGAGACTAAACTTAACATAAAAATAGGAACTGACTGTGTGGAAAAGAAGATTAAAAGTCATCAACTCCATTAAGATTAATCCATACATTTAATTCAGTGCCAATTAAATCCCAAGTGTATTTTCTTACTTGCCAACATCAGTTCATTGGGAGTTATAAATAGGCAAGAGCACCTAAGAACATCTTAATAAATAAAACTGATTAAGGTGGGAGCCACTTCCAAGGTCAGATACTGAAATTCACGTATCGGGAGGGGGATGTTGCCGGGCTGCTCCATTGTCCTCTGCTGACTCACAGTTGGAAGGACAGCACCTGGGCTACAGATGTGCTTAATACATTTCTGTTGAATAAGTGAGTGAGTGAGTGAGTGAGTGAGTGGATGAATGAATGAATGAAATGCCTTGTGAAGGTATAATGACTCAACATAGTATGAGTTAGTCCAGTTAAACAAATGAGCCAATATGAAAAAATGACTCAAGTATCTGTAACTACTATATGATAAAGGTGGCATTTCAAATCAGTAGGGAAAAAACATGAATAGTTGGTGAACTGTTTGAAAAAGTAAAGTCAGACAATTGGACATATACTAGTAACAGGATTGGGTGAGCGGATTATGTTGCGTCATTAGGGTGGAATGCTACAGACCCCTGAGGCAGTGCGACGGATGATATCTGTTGGCATGGGTCACTAGACTGCTAGGCCGAAAAGGGACCGGGGAGCAGAATTTAAATGTGGTTAGAAGAACGAGTGATGGAGTCAGAACCTGGGCTCCCGTTTCAGCTCTAGGACTTCTGCTGTGTGACCTTAAGCGAGTTGCTTAAGTTGTCTGTGCCTCAGTTTCCCCTTTGGTAAAACAGCCATAATAAAAGTGCCTGCCTTCATTTTTTTTTTATTGTGAATGGTAAGTATGAGGAAACGCCTGTAACGTGCCTGGCATTGTGCTTGGCACATAGTAGGTGCTCAACAAATGTTTGTCATTAGCTTTTACTGAGCACCTCCTGTGAGCCCTAGAGGGGATGGAATGCGTGGGATGCAGTCCTCACCTTGGAGGGGCTCAGGGGCTGTGAGGAGACCAGGGAGAGGTGGACACTGGCTGTGAGCAATGATGAGTGCTCTCGGGGGTGGTTCCCCTCAGGGGAAGTACCTGGCATTCTGGGGACAGAGCAGGCACGGCACCTGCCAGCAGGTAAGAGACGGTTCCTGAGTGTTCCCTCCCCTCAGTCCTGAGGGACCATCAGGTATTAGAGAACAAAGGAGGGAAGAGCATTCTGGATTGAGGGGGAGTGTGGGCAAGGGGCCCAGTGGCCAGTCGTGCGAGGGTGAAGATGGTATTAAGGCAGAGGCAGCAGGTGAAGATGAGACAAAAGAGTGAAGGGCTGTGGGTGCCAAGTTGAGGCATTGCAGGCAGATGGCCACAGGGTCAGATGGGCAGCTCACAATAGCCCCCTGGCTGCTGTGTAGAGAATGAATTAAACAGGGGCGACTGGAGTAGGCATCCAGGCCAGTGATGGACGTGGCCCTATGGTGACACAGCGCTGGCTAAAGCCTCTGAGCCGGCATTAAGGACCTAGCTTCTGAGGACACAGGAGCAGATGGCATGTCCCAGATGAGTGGTGGAAAGAGCCTAGAACCACATGCAGGGCTCGGCCTCAGACCCCTGGGGAAGTGGAGGGGTGGGAGGAGGGGATAGTGCCACTCGCTGAGGAGGAAGACAGAGGGGGAAGCACTGGCTTAAAGGAAGATTGGCTGGTTTTGGACAGTCGATGAGATGCACCGCTGACCTCCACACGAAGATGCTCCAGAACCAGACAGACACACGGCTCTGAGGCACCACATCTGTGCTGGAGGGGCCCGCCTAGACCCAGCCTGGGTCTCACAGGGAGCATATGGGACAAGAGGGACCAGGAGGAGCCCTGAAGGACCTGGGGTGGCCATGGCGAGGGGGCCAGAAGAGGATGCACAGGAGTGATGACCGGATCAGTAGCAGGAGAACCAGGAGCGCCCGGGGACGTGGCTGAATCAGGGAGCGGGGGAGTCAGGGAGGCATGAGCTGGGAGCAGAGACAAACCCAGAAGGTCAGGGAAGGTGAGCAGAGGGGCCCCCGTGCTGGCGAGGAGGGTTTTGGAGGTGAGTTCACGGGAGCATGTCAGTGTAGCAGGGAGCAGGGGCACGCGGTGGAGCTGAGAGGAGCCAGCTCACAGGGGACCTGGGAGCCGATCAGGTTTTTAATAAATGCGATGTTTGAGAATAGTGTTCGGTTCACAGAAAAATGGAGGGAGTACGGAGAGTTCCTGTACACTCCCTAGCCAGTTTCCCCTATTATTTGCGTCTTACATTGCTATGGTACATTTGTCACAGCTAATGAACCAATATTGACCCATCGTTATGACCTGAACTCTGTGCTAAGCTCAGATTTCTTTGGTTGGTACACAGTGTCCCCTTCCTGTTCCAGATTCCCAAGTTACCTGCAGTCGTCACACCCCTGATCCTGGCCCCAGCATTTGCAAGCTGTGTGACCTTGGGAAAGTGGCTCACCTCCCTGTGCCTCAGTTTCCTCATCATAAAATGGGCATGTTGATAATCGTCGCTCCTTCCTCATTAGGCCTTTTGGTGAGGGTTCAATAAACTACTACTCGTAAAATGCTTACAGTAGTGCTGCGCGGGTCTGAAAGCTGTATATAGCAGGTCCTCCAATCCCATCATTTCCTTATGTTGATGAGATGCTATAGGAACATAACTCTTTTCTTTTATCCTCACCCGAGGACATGTTCTTATTGACTTGAGAGAGAAAGAGAGGAACATCGATGGGAGAGAGAAACATTAATTGGTTGCCTCCCGCACGCCCCCCAACTAGGAATTGTACCCACAACCTAGGTATGTACCCCGACCAGGAGTCAAACCAACATTTTCTTTCTTTCTTTCTTTTTTTTTTTTTTTGGTGTACAGATGAGCCAGCTGAGCCACTCAGCTAGGGTGGAACATAACTCTTGTTTATAAAAATTAGTCTATGATAAATTTAAGTTTATTATACATTGTTTTGCTTAAAGTTTCAGAACCTATTGATGATGTTAAGTGAGGACTTAAACATTAAATAACTGTCATTTATAATAATAAAAGCGTAATATGCTAATTAGACTGGACGTCCTTCTGGATAACCTTCCAGACAAATCAGGGCTGCGAGGGAGGCCCGGGTCCCGGGTGCTGGAGAGAAGGAAGGCCTACTATTTATTGAGGTCGTGACCACATGCCTGGTACTGGGCCTAGCGTTGTACCTGCTGTATCTCCCTGACTCCTCCCACAGACTCCAGGATGTATATATTACTGTGCCCATTTCACAGAGGCATACATAGGCTGGGCCCACAAGCTCCTCACACATTACTCACCCCTTTTTCTCTTTTTGTTTCACTCTTATTTTTTTTCTGTCTAGATACACAGAGCCACGTGTTTCTCCCAAGGACCCAGGCTCCTCCTGATGGTCACTTTGTTTCTTGAGTTGTACAGTTATTTGTCATTTTAAACCTTTATTTTAAAACAGAATTTCACAATTACAGAAAGTTGCCAGAACAGTACAAAAATACCTATATACCCTATACTCTGATTTATTTTTATTTTGCCTCATTTACTTTATCATATCGTTCTCTCTCTCTCTCTCTCTCTCTCTCTCTCTCTTTCTCTCTCTCTCTCTCTCTCTCTCTCTCTCTCTCTCTCTCTGATATAAACGATTTTTAAGTGTACAATTAAAACTTTTTTCATATATTCAGTGTTGTGCAACCATCGCCACTATCTATCTAATGCCAGAACATTTCCATCACCCTGAAAAGAAAGCCTGTATCCTTTAAGCGGTTACTCCCCATGTTCCTTCCCCCCAGATCCTGGCAACCACTATTCTAGTTTCTGTCTCTATAGACTTGCTTATTCTGGACATCCTATATAATAAAAGGGTAATATGCAAATGGACCCTAACAGCAGAACGACTGGCCACTATGACACACACTGACTACCAAGGGGCAGATGCTCAATGCAGGAGCTGCCCCTGGTGGTCAGTGCACTTCCACAGGGGGAACTCTGCTCAACCACAAGCCAGGCTGATGGCTGCCAGTACAGCAGTGGTGGTGGGAGCCTCTCCTGCCTCCTCAACAGCACTAAGGATGTCCGACTGCAGCTTAGGCCTGCTCCCTGCTGGCAAGTGGACATCCCCCGAGGGCTCCCGGGCTGCCAGAGGGATGTCTGACTGCCAGCTTAGGTCCGATCCCCAGGGAGTGGGCCTAAGCCAGCAGGTGAACATCCCCCGAGGGATCCCAGATTGTGAGAGGGCACAGGCCAGACTAAAGGACCTCCCTCCCCCCCGAGTGCACAAATTTTTGTGCACCGGGCCTCTAGTTTTATATAAATAGAATCATCAAATATGTAGCGTTTGGTTCTGGGTTCTTATATGTAGCTTACTGTTTTGAAGGTTCCTCTGGGTTGTAGCATGTATCAGAACTTCATTCCTTTTTATGACTGAACTAGGGGCCCGGTGCACAAAATTTGTGCACTGGGGAGGGGTCCCTCAGCCCGGCCTCTGCCCTCTCATAGTCTGGGACTCCTCAGGGGATGTTCACCTGCTGGAATGCCTGGCCAGCCTGGGTGAGGGGCTCATGGCTGTTTGCAGGCTGGCCAAGCCCCCCAGTGGGAACCCTCACCCCATTGGGGTGTGGCAAGCCTGGGTGACGGGCTGAGGGCTGTTTTCAGGCTGCCCACAGTCCCTTCAGGTTTTGGGCCCCTACTGGGGTGTCTGGGCAGCCTAGGTGAGGAGCTGAGGGCCATTTTCAGGCATTCAGGCTGCACACAGCTCCCATTGACCCAAGATCCCAGTGAGGCTGGCTGGAATCAGGTTTCTGGGGTTTATTTATCTTCTATAATTGAAACACTGTTGCTGTGAGCCAAGGCCTAGGCAGGTAAGGAAGCCTCCTGTTTGTTTCAGCTCTGTGGCTTCTATAATTGAAACATTGTTATCATGAGCAGAGTCTCAGCCAGCCTAGGCAGGCAGTTGCAACAGAAGTTGCTGTTTACTCTAGCTCCGTGGCTGCCAGCTGCCATCTTGGCTGGGTTAATTTTCATACAGCCGTTCTGATTGGCTGGTGGGTGTGGCTTGGCTGGCAGGTGTGGCTTAGGCATCCTGGAGAGATGGTTAATTTGCATATTACTCTTTTATTAGATTAGATAGCAACATCCTATTGTATGGATATACCACAATTTATTCATCCATTTATCAGTTAGTAGATATTTGGGTTGTTTCCACTGTTTGGCTCTCATGAATATTGCTACTATGAACATATGTATAAGTTTGTTTGTGAACATGTTGTTAATTCTCTTTAGAAGGTACCTGAAAGTGAAATTGCTGGGTCATATGGTAACTATGGTTTTTGAGGAACTTCCAAACTGTTTTTCACAGCAGCGGTACTGTTAAACATTCCCACTGGCAATATACTAGAATTCTAATTGCTCCACATCCTTGCCAACACGTGTTATTTTCCATTAAACAATTATTATTCTAGCCATCCCGGCGAGTGTGAAGTGGTATCTCATGTGGTTATGGTTTTCATTTCCCTAATGACTAATGATGTTGAGTATCTTTTCCTGAGCTTGTTGGCCATTTGTTTATCTTCTTTAAAGAAACGTTTATTCAAGTCCTTTGCCCATTTTAAATTGGATTATTTATCTTTTCATCATAGAGTTGTGAGAGCTCTTTATACATTCTGCATAGTAAAACTTTTTGCAAGCAGTTTCTCCAGTTCTGTGGGGATTTTTTCATGTTCTTGATAATGTCCTTTGATGCACAAAATGTTTACTTTTGATATTTATGTAGGGTTTTTTTTGTGCTTTTGGTATTATATTTAAGAAATCACTGCCTAATTCATTGTCATGAAGGTTTACATTTACGTCTATGTTTTCTTCCAAGAGTTTTATAGTTTTAGCTGTTACATTTAGGTCTTTAATCTATTTTGAATTAATTTTCATATTTAGTGTGAAATTGAGGTCCAATTTTATTCTTCTGCATTTGTCCAAGTACCATTTGCTGAAGGGACTCTTCTTTCCTCCATTGAATGGATTTAGTATTCTTAATTTTTCCTTTTTTATTTAAAGCATAGTTTTGCTAAATTTAGAATTCTTAGCTGACAATTTCTTTCTCTCCAACTTCCATGGTTCCTGTGAGAAACTGAGGAGTCCTTGTGTGTGTAACTAATCACTTCTCTCTGGCTGCTTTTAGGATTCTCCTTTTGTCTTTGTATTTCTGCAGTTTGATTACAACGTGAGTCTGTGGATATCTTTGGGCTTATCCAAATGGAGGTTCTTTCAGCTTCTTGGGTGTATAGATTCATGATTTTTAAAAATCAAATTTAGGAAGTTTTTTGCTATTATTTTGTCAAACATTCTTTCTGCCCCTTTCTCTCTCTCCTCTCCCTCTGGATTTCCAATATGTGTTTGTGGATGGGCGGGATGATATCCCACAGGTCTCTCAGGTTTTGCTCATTTATCTTCATTCTTTTTTTTTCATTCTGTTCCTCGCACTGAATCATCTCAATTGACCTGTTTTCAAATTTGCTGATTCTTTCTTTCGCTTGATCAAATCTGCTATTGATCCCCTATGGATGAATTTTAAAATTTTAGTTATTGTACTTTTTAACTCCAGATTTTCTATTTGGTTCTTTTTTTATAATTGCTGAGCCTTGACTGGTATCCTCTATTTGGCAAGACATCATTCTCATACTTTCATTTTAGTTCTTCAGACATGGTCTCCTTGAACTCTTTGGTTGGCCCTAAGATAGCAGATTGAGTAAGTGTGATGTCTGGGTTTCCATACGTTCATCTTTTAAAAAATATATATATATATTTTATTGATTTTTTTACAGAGAGGACGAGAGAGGGATAGAGAGTTAGAAACATCAATGAGAGAGAAACATCGATCAGCTGCCTCCTACACACTCCCTACTGGGGATGTGTCCGCAACTAAGGTACATGTCCTTGACGGGATCGAACCTGGGACCTTTCAGTCTGCAGGCCGGCGCTCTATCCACGGAGCCACACCGGTCAGGCACGTTCAGCTTTATTAGTCGCTTTTCCCCATGCCTGGGCCATGCTTGCTTGTTCCTTTGCCTGCCCCTTTCCTTGCTTTCTGTGCTCCACAGGCTCAGCTACCTTTCAGGTCTTCAGAAGCTACACCTCTCCCCTCAGAACCGTTACGCACACAGATGCCTTAGCTGGAATGACTGCACCCACCCCCCTGCCTCAGGAATGCCTCCTCACCCCTTAAGCTTCTATCACATGAAAGAATTCCCTCCTTGGTGTGGGTATGACCGTCAGTTCTAACACTGCGGTATGCTGTTTCAGTTAAACTGTCCATTTTTCCATGTCTCAGCATCATTTCTGATCCTGAGTTCTCAACCCATGGGCTATGATGAGAGAGGGAAAAATTTCATCTTTCCAAGGTTTATCCTCCCATCCTTGCCTCCTTTGGGATGACGCATGGAGTGTGGGAAACCGCGCCTCATCCCACACAGCTGGCTCTCCCCAGACTCCTTTGTCTCTCATCCTTGGTGAGGCTCAACCCCTTCTGCTCTGGCCCCACAGATCTCTGTCCCTCTCTTTGAACTCTTTCCTCTAGTTACTAGTCTCTTCTCCGTGTGAGAAAATCAGTCCTGCCTTCATCTTTGTGGCCAAGGCCTCTTGTGTGTGCCGTATGTCTCTACCTGGGGACCAGTGCCAGCTGGGATTAGAGCAGTGCGGAGTGGGATGCAGCCCGTGCTGCTGCAGGTGAGAAATGTTGGCCCAGTGTCCTGGATGCTCAGAGGAAAGAAGAGTCAGGGGCACCACTGGGTGGTATGCGACCGTCATGAGGCATCATGGGCATCCACGGCGGCGAGGGCAGTGCCTGAGCTCCACGGGGGAGGCGAGAGTAACCAGGATTGAGTCTGGTTTTGGGGAGCCCCGGACATATGGGAGAAGGGGCGGAATGAGCGGTGACTTGGGGATCAGTGCGGCAACAGGGGCTCCCCGGAACCTGGCAGCTATGCTTGGACTCATTATTCATGGGATGATCCCCTGAATAATGTGGAAACTTCACTTTGCTCCATGGCCTCAGGCTGGGGAGGGTTGAGGACCTTTGGATTCCATTTAGAAAAAGAAAAAGGGGGCAAAGATCAAGGAGACAAGGGAGGCAGGGTGAGGCCGAGGAGGAGACTTGGGGAAGGATAGAGAGGGACAAAGCCTGAGTGAGGAGGGAAGGGAGATGGAGGAGAGGGAGGAGGAGAAAACAGTTAGCAGTGGATACAAGTTGGACGTGAAAGGCACCGGGCAGCCTTGCACTGCCTATGAAATGATATTAACATTTTATTATTGTAAGGTGAGCTTTTTAAAACGGAATTTTAAATGTTACCCTGCTGTTCGGGAACACAAAAACCTTTAATTTTATGCAAATGAACAGCTAGGAGCTGAGCGCTTAATGTAAACGAACACTTTCTTTGTAGGAGAGGTTGGAAGAGAGAGGAAAAAAATTCCCCAGGATTCTTTAATTGCTGTCTGAAATTATGTAAATCCTAGCACCAGGCAGAACACAATCACCCCGGGCCCTCCCTGCCAGCACCGCTAATGTCTAACAAAATATCGGTGGGTGACATTTAGACGAGGTAATGCAAATGAGAATTAATTTTTTTCCAAGACAAAGGGCAGCTGAAAGATCACCTCATTCATACAGAGGAGTGGGGAGAGCTCCCGATGCCGGCGCTGGGCTGGGCTGGGGCAGACACAGGGCCCTGGGCCAAGGGCCTGACTTGGGGCCCAGGTCGCTGGATTTCTGGCCTCGAGGAGTCTTACTAACTCTCCGGCTATGGTTTCCAAGTAGTTTCTCATGGAAACCAGGTTAGCAAATGTAAACAGCCATCAAAATACATATTCCTGTACATGAAGGTGAGGGATCCAGTCTCAGCTATAGGGCAGGTCCACAAACTTGCCCTTGTTCCCTGCTCAGGATAGCCCTGCAAGGTGTGGATGGGAACCTCTTACATGAGGAGGAAATCGAGGCTCAGAGAAGCCTGATCACCTGGCCAAAGGCAGTTACAGCTGATGGCAAGACCTGTGTCCGCTATGGGAGGGAGTGGTCTGTGCTCTTCTCTCTGTCTCTCTCTCTTGCTCTTCTCTCTCCCTCCCTCCCTCCCTCTTTCTTTCTTTAACCCTTCTTCCCTCCTTCCCTTGCTTCCTGGCCCTTTCCTGAAGATGCTTTTCATTTAAAAAATGCTTTTAATAAAGAGAGCATGCCGAGAGAAAGCCAGGGTTTCCCATTAAACACCTCCCCTCCCTGCCAAGTTCTTTTTTTCTCCTTGAAATAACCTTCATACACATAACACGGTCAGGTCAGCTCCCGCTCATCCCTAAGTTACACAAATGCCACTTTCTTAAGAAAGCCTTCCTTGCCTCCCCTCCCCCCCATATTGACTGTGAGGTCGTCCATTCCAGCAGGGCAGGGACAGGGTCTGTGAGGTTGTCACTGCCGCCCCAGCATCTTCTAGAACATTGCCTGGCGCTGCCTTTGCTCAGTAAATGTTTAATGAACTCATGAATAAATTAGTGATATAAAAGAAGGTTGTGTACTGGTCAAAGTGATCGTGAAGGTTTATGTATAAAAAAAATGTGAAGCAAGGAGTAGGAATGAGTCTTTTCACGGTTAATACTGGAATTGCAGAAGCACGGTTAGCAGGTGGAGGGAAGGGGTCAAGATTCTTACGCGCTGAGAGAACTTTCTCCTGTTCGCTTTGTCTCAGCGCCAACACAACTCACACCTTGAATCCCACAGACGGTTGTAACTCAGCTCAGCCGACTCCTGGCTGTCTAACGAGTCTTTCACGCGACTTTTTCATCCCGAGACAACCCCGCCAGTCACTCCGAAAGAGGCTTCAGGCTTGAGCCAAACCTGGAGGCGGGCAAATCTGTTAAACACAAAACAAAAACCACTCTATTTTTTATTGCCGACCTTAAAAAGATAGTATCTGTGTCGTATAGCTTTTCAAGGGTGATCTGATACGTAACCTATTTTTTCTGCTTCCACAATCGTGGGAGAAACTGAGAAATTCTTCCAGTTCCCCCCTTCAAAAAGTTTGAGGTCCAGACAGTTTCAAAGGTGACGTCATTCAAACCTAAGAGAGATAACAGCAGTGCTCTCACATCCTTCTGGAGCGCAGAGAAAGAAAATTTTCTTTCTTTTTTTGTTAAAGCCTCGGGGAATGCTCATGAGGTCCAGGAATTAAAACAGACAAACAAAACAACAACAAAAACACACACCCTGGGCATGTCAACCAGAAGGAATCTAATAAAGGGATAGGTGGCCGTGATAGAAGAACCCAGAAGCCCAATGGCGGGCAATGAGGCCACCCAGATATTGGCAGCAGCAAGAAGTTGCCACCATGAGGTGGACAAAGGAAAGAGAGATGATCCAGAGACCAAAGGCAGAGGCCACCCGGAGAGGCTGGAGCCAGAGGCACAGGGGTCCAGCTGGAGTCGGGGGAAAGGCAAAGCAGAGGATGGAGACACATCGGAAGGTGAGGGAGGAGCGCCACCCCTTGCAGCCCTCCAGGATCCTGCCGGTGCCTCCCCGGGGACTCACCCAGCTGGCATCCTGCTCAGACAGGAGGTGGGAAGTGAAGCCTGCCTGGGTCGGTCCTCATCCCCTACCCTGACGCAGACCAGAGCAGAGAAGGGCTGAGGAGTGGATGTGAGAGCGCCAGCACACAGGACGTGAGCCCTCTGAGATGGACCTCAAACAAAACCAGCCAACGACAGAAATCAAAGCGGATGGGCAGTTGTTAATGTGAGACCCAGTTGACAACCCCTGAACTCTGATTAATCTTAACATCACCAATCAGATCTGAAAGCACATTGATCCAAAGCACCAGAAGGAGCTAAGAGAGAGCATGGAGGGAGGCAGAGTGTTTGAGGAGATATTATCAAATAAAGACAGTTCAAAGCAAACAAAAACATAGAGACTTTATATTCAGTCTTTTACTAAAGGACCTTCTCAAAAAGAAGAAAACTGACCCTGAAAGGGAAGTTCAAAATGTAGATAGGAATGATGTGTAAAGAAAATGGTGAACACATGGGTATATCTAAGTAAACATCTATAGTAATCTATAATAATAAAAGGGTAATAGGCTAATTAGACCAGATGTCATTCTGGACATCCTTCCTGATAAAGCTGGGCCGGAGGGAAGCAGCCCGGGTCCTGGGTGCTGGAGGGAAGCCGGTGCTGGCAGGGGAGAGGGGGTGGGGGGAGGAAGGCCTACTCTTGCATGAATTTTTGTGCATCGAGCCTCTAGTTTATCATATACAAGAGTTAAAGAACCTATCAAATTTGGAAGGATTACAAAAGGATGGAAGAAAATACTGGATAAAAATAGCATGTAAGTCAGGAGGGGTTATTTGAGTTAAAATGTGTTAAGGTCCTTGTATTTGGGGGGAGAGTAAAGGTACTGATTAGTTTCAGTATCTGTTCAGCAAAATAAATCTGTTCATTTTCATAGTCATGAACAGATATGTTGGCATTTGAAACCATTAGGTTTGGCTTGTTCGTTGCACACCAATGTGTAGCGGGTACATTTGCCCCACCAGATACTAACAATGCAGAAAGCTGCAGTACTAAAGCAGTTTGGTGCTGATGTGTAAAGTAGACACACAAAATAATGGAACAGACTGGAGTCTAAAAATGGGCCAAGCCCTAGCTGGTTTGGCTCAGTGAATGGAGCGATGGCCTCCAGACTGAAGGGTTCTGGATTTGATTCTGACCAAGGGCACCTGCCTGGAATGCAGGCTTGATCCCCAGCAGGGGATGTGCAGGAGGCAGCCAATCAATGATTCTCTCTCGTCATTGATGTTTCTATCTTTTCCTCTCCCCTCCTCTCTGAAATCAATAAAAAATGTTTTTTAAAAAATAAAAATAATACAAATAAAAATAAGCCAAAATAGTTAAAAAAAATTATTCCACAAGTGATATGTGGACAATTAGCTACCCATTTGGAAAAAAAAAAAAAGTGGAACCTATTCACTTCCGAGTACTGTTGAGTGGTTGATTTTTGTATTTTGCACAAAATTTATAATTATCGCCTGTGTGTGGATAAGTGCAGGAGGAATAAAACTCTCCAGGGTTTTCCTTTTGCTATTATTTGCCATTTATAATGAATGAAAACTATAAAAGTGAAGCCGTAAAATGCTAGGTTTCATTTAGGTTGTGTGGTCTTGGTAGTAAGTGCCTATCAAATGTCACATGTTCCTCTACCTTTTACAGCCTCCTCTACGTGAGGTGAGAATATAATCAGTTTCTTGTGGAAACACTGCTAGTTGCTTACCCGATACCCAACCTTCCCCTTGTGGTTCTCAGTAGAAGGCTAATTTTGAGGGGAGCAGCAATGTGCCCCGCTAGGGGAATAATCAACAAAAGCACAATGAAGTGTGAGGAAGTCATTGAAAGGATTATAAACAAAAGAAAAGACAAAGAGAAAAATGAACTCATTAAAAGGCATTTTTGAGGGGGAAAAACCAGAGTGCAATGACTCATATCGAAAAGCTATCATCTCTCGGCTGTTGAAATCGTGATTTTTGTTTTCATCTTCATACTGGTCTGTGTTTTCCACAAATCTGATTTAGATTTTTTTTTTTCTTAAAAAATATTATAGAAAATTTATTCAAAATAGCATATTGTTTCCTATGATTTCACAAAGTGCCCTGCCTTTCATGAATTACTGGCTCAGGTCCTTGGCCAACTTTTTTTTTATTGGGGTTTCATTTGCCCCTTGTTGATACATATCATCCTATATAATAAAAGGCTAATATGCAAATTGACTGAACAGCAGAACGACCGCTTGCTATGACATGAACTGACCACCATGAGGCAGATGCTCAATGGAGGAGCTGCTCCCTGGTGGTCAGTGCACTCCCATAGGGGGAGTGCTCTTAGCCAGAAGCTCACGGCTGGCTAGTGCAGTGGTGGTGGCGGGAGCCTGTCCCACCTCCCTCCGCACCTCCACAGCAGCGCTAAGGATGTCTGACTGTGGGGGGAGGGAGGGGCGGGCCTAAGCCATCGGTTGGACATCCCCTGAGGGCTTCCGGATGGCAAGAGGGCACAGGCCAGGTTAAGGGACACCCCCATTGCATGATTTTTGTTCACCAGGCCTCGAGTATATAATAAGGATGCTAACACTTTATGAGTCTTTCCTTAGTTAGTTGTTTGCCTTTTAATTTTGTCAATGGGATTTTTAACATGTAGAATTGAATTATTTGACTCCAGTGAAATTCATCAATATGTTCTTTGATAGTGATTCCTTAGGGTATAAGCCTGCAAAGTTCTTTTCCTTTCAATCAAGTAAAATACAGTCTTTATTGCATGTGTAGTCTCCTAGGTTTTTCCTATTTTACTTTTTGTTGTTGTTAATCCTCACCCAAGGATATTTTTCCCATTGATTTTATATAGAGTGGAAGGGAGGGAAGGAGAGAGAGGAAGAGCGAGAGACAGACAGACAGAGAGAGACATCATCAATCCCACAAACACCTCAACTAGGAACTGGCGCTGGGGACCAAACTGCAGCCCAGGGACATGCCCTTGCCCTAGAATTAAACCCAGGACCTTCAGTGCTCAGGCCAGCACTCTAACCATTGAGCGACACCGTCCAAGGTCCTGTTTTACTTTTAATACTATACATCCTTTGGAGGTTATATTGGTAATTGGTAAGATAAAAATGTAAC
>PVJC01011385.1:0-41711 GCA_004026665.1 Murina feae | reverse complement strand
CTCTGACCGTCTGCAGACACGGCCCCCTCCCCACGCACAGCCTGCTCCTCGGGCGTGCTGCCCTCCCCCTGCGGCACCGTCCCCTGAGCCAGGGCGCAGCTCTCCCCACAGAGGAGTGTTTTCAGCCGTTTAATCACCGGCTGCCACGTGACCGCATTTCCAGGGCCGCATCGCGAAGCAGATGGTTCATCTCCTCTCCCGGAGCTGCGACTTGGACCTGGTCTCGGTTCTATATCGAGCTGCTCGCAGCGAAGGAGCCGTTCCAGGCTCCGCTCTGTGTTTTGACTTATTTAACGCGGACGCACTCTCCCCGCGGTAAACACGCCACCAAAATACTTCAGCACAGAGCTCGCTCTCCTCCGGGCAGTCATCCCCGCGCTCTCTGCCTCCAGGGAGCTGGGGAGAGGGGGTGCGGGCGGGGGGGGGGCACACACGCATCATCTCGCAAAGGTGCCTGCATCCTCTCCAGCTGCCTGTCCCCTGAGTCTCAGAGTGTGGAGCGTGCGGGACTCTTCCCCCGAGGGCACAGCGTCCCAAATCACACAGCCTCCCACCCCCACCCCCGACGGGCCCAGCGAGCATGATGGTCCAGACAAGGGCTGTCGCTGCCTTCGATGCCGCTCCTCCTGAGGAGGGAGAGCCAGGCCCTTTGAGAGGATGTGACATGGGGGGGGAGGGGGGCGCGTCTCAGATCGGCGGTTGCGGGCTGCCCGCCAGCCTGGAAAGCTTTGTTTCTGGGTGTGTCTGTGGGCGCCGGGGCAAAGGTTAGCTTTGGACCAGGGGATGCCGCGAGGGAGATGCCCTCAGCGGTGTGGGTGGCACTAGCCAGACCCCGAGAGTCTGAGAACGTGAAGGTGGAAGAAGGGACACGCTCTCTCCTGGAGAAGAGGCTTCCATTCCCTCTTCCAGGCTCAGGCCGACATCTGCACCATCAGGCCCTGGTCCGCAGGCATTGGGCTTGGACTGAATTTCTCTCTCGCTTTCTTCTTCCGCTTGCAAGGGGCAGACCCTGGGATTCCTGGGCCTCATAACCATGGGAGCCGCGTCCTGGAATAAATCTCCTCCCTCCCCCTCCTTCCTTCCTCCCTCCCTCCTCTTGGTCTCCTTTCCAGAGAGCCCTGACCGTGAGGTAGGCCTTTCATTCCGTCTGACTGGTGAGAAGGTCAGGCCTTGGAGAAGGAGTGAGTGTGGTGGTGGGGCTGGGGCTCCCGTGCCCTTGGCCGCAGGGTCTGGACGCTCTGATGCCCCCAAGGTCAGAGCGGCAGGATCTGGGCTCCTACTCTGTCGTCATGTCTCTGCCATTTCCAAGGACCGGCAGCATTTCCCTGTCAGTTGAACATCGTGGTTGGGGGCCGCTGAGGGAGCACACGCCCTCCGTTCTGTGACTGTGAAAAGGAACCAGTCAAAGGACTGTGATGTGAACCCGAGATAGGAAGAAAGGGGGGGGGGGAACCGTCCCAGGCTCCATTCTGAGCCCCACCCAAGCCGGTGACACCCCTTCCCCCACAAAGGAGTGGTCTCTGGCCAGCTCTCCGGGGTCGTTCCCGTCCCTGTCCAGGCCCGAGGCGGGAGGCCTTCCACAGCCGCAGACACATTGCCGTCTGTTCCCTGGGCCGTGGCTCCTGATCCATGCTCTTGCTCCCTCCGTCGTCTCTGTGTGTCGCGTGTTGTCCATGTGTCTCGAACTCACGACACCGTTAGTGACCCTAGGGGTGCCAGCCCCTGCTGAATCAAGAAGGGGGTGAGAAAGAACAAAAGAGAAGGGGAGAGGGGAAAGGGGGCCGGGGCACGCTGCCCTGGCAGAGGGCAGGGCACTCTGTGGCACCTGGGTTCACAGCTGCCACCTCAGGAGGGCAGCGGGCATCTGCAATTCAGTCCCCCAGCCACCAGGTGGCAGGCCCGTGCCCAAACTGCCTTTCCCAGGGTTCCCTTGGAGGGGTGCAGGTTCCACCCGGTGCCAGGGGTTCCACCCTCCGCCACCGTTCCCTGTCCCTGACCTACACCCTCTGCTTGGGCACGTCCAAGGTCAATGCCGACAGCCCACGCCCTGGACAGGAAAACCTCAGAAGCAGAGGCCCCACGTTGATGCCATTCTCTGTGCAAACCCTAGGGCCCAGCAGACCTGTAAGACCGGAGGCCCAGGGCTCTGCTCTGAAGAGCTCTGCCACCCCCACGGCCCCTGCGTGGACTCAGGCTTCTCCCTGGACCTCCACCCCGCTCAGAGCTCGGCGCTGGGGGTCACTTGCCCGCACCCTTTAAGCCCCGAGTCCTCTGTGCTGCTCGCTCGCCTGCCCCTGCGCCCGTGAGCCTGCAGGAGGAAGGAAAGGCAGAGGAGGCCCCTGTGGCTCTGACCCCTGGGAGCTTTCTTCCTTCTCTGGCCGGCGGGAGGAGTCTTGGCCTGCAGTTAATTCTCTCACCAGCTGTTGGGCTGGCGCCGGCCTCGGGCAGAGTTTGGCTGCTCCCCGACTCCCCCGAGCTGCCCTGGGCCTGGCTTCGTTAGAAGCCATACGGCCTCCTCGCTGGCACCGTCGCAGTCCCCAAAGCCGGCCTGGATGGCATCGCCCGCGCCCGATGGAGGGGCCAGAAGCAGGCTTCCCTTTTCCTCGTTCAGAGGCAGCCGGCTTCCCGCACCCCTGGCTCATCCTGTCTCAGATGCGCCCCCAGGGCCGCCTGTCTTCAGGCCGGGGCTGCTGTGCCTTTGCAGGGTTCGGTCTTACTTGCCACCGGAGCCCGGCCCCCGACCAGCATCTGTGGGGTCGCTGCCCAGGATGCGGCCTTCCTCCTGCAGGCTCCTTGCAGCATCGCGAGCAGACGGTGCGCCCTGGCGTTCCTGGCAAACGGAGGAGCACGAGGCTCCCAGCAGATGCTCTGAGAGCACCAGGCGCTGAAGCTCCTTAGACCCCGTGGCCTGACCCCGGGGCGGGAGGGGCGTGGAGGCGGCTCTCTGATAGCAGTACGAGCCCACAGAGGTCTGAGCTGGATCGGCCGGCTTTGTTTGTGGGTGGCAGGTGGAAGGGTCTGGAACTTGGGGAAGGAAACTGGCGCGAACTCCCCACCGGCCACGGATTCGTGAAGAGCCCTCACTGCGACTCCCGAGTCCCCGGGTCCCTCTGAAGGCACGAAACTTCAGACCTAAGAGCAAGGAGCTTTCCGGCCTCGGCACCCAGATAGCAGGGATCCAGCCGGGTAAGGTGTGGGTCCTGACGCAGACCTTGCACGGCTCGAAGGCAGCGGGTCTCCTTCCCGAGTTACCTTCAGCTTTCGGTTATACGCCAAACTTGCTTCATGTGGACAGTCTGAAACCGCAGGGTCCCCACGTCGCCTTAGCCATTTCCCTGGCAGGAGTCACTCACATTTGGATGTATTTTCTTCCTTTTCAGTTTCCCAAGGTAACTAACGAGTTTGTCAGGCAGATGGATGGGTAGATGGGTGGATAGATAGTGCACTATAACATATTATTCATTTTTCTTTTAGAAATGTAGGGGTTTATTTTTTCCACAGATAACTATTCATAGTTACCACAGCATTCATCACGGACTGTCGTCCCTGCGCTGCACTCCACATCCCCCTGCCTGTCCTGGGCTACCGACGCGCCCTTCCTCCCTAAGGCAGGCTGAGGGCTTCAAATGCCCTCAGGAATTCTGAGAGGTATGCTGAGTCCCTTGGTCTGCATAGAGGATGCAGCGTTCTTCAGACTAGTTTTGTGTCTGTGAGGGTAGTTAGTAATCTTCCCTGGATGGGTTACTGAAATATCTCCTCCTCTCCGTGTAGCCACATCTAGCCACCTCTCGGGGGCAGACCACGCCCCTTCCGCCCCAGCTCTGCCCTAAGCTGGGTGCCCCGAGGCCCTCGGCCTCCTGGGCAGTGTTATTTTCCCGTTCAGTCTCCCTCAGCACCAATCGGCCACAGAACCTTGCATCTCTGCGTGTTTGCTTCTCCCCATTCCCAGCAGCGTCACTGCGTGCGCCCCGCTCACTTCCTTCCATGCAGCCATGGACTGAGCCCCTCCCGCGTGAGATGTCAGTGAGTGTAATCTCACGATCTGCACACTCACACTGTGAGGCGGTGGCGCCCGGGCAAAGGGGCGGCGGAGGAGGCCGAGGTCTGCGCGCACGCCGAGTGTTGGAGCCGACGCACTGGCCCGTGGCTAAGTTTCCAAGAACTTTATAAGTTGGATGTGAAACGCAGCCATCGTTAAACCCGCACGTGCCCCTGGGCCTCGTGCCCACGTTGGCACCCGGTGGCATCGGGCTGGGCGCTGGGTCTTGGCCACTGTTGGAGTATTTGTGCCACAGGAATTGGCAAACACCACAGATGCGATCTGATGGATTGCTTTGTCAAGTGGCGAGGCTCTAGACGGATGGAGACATGCAGAGTCCACGGGAGAGTGTGTGGCAGCGACGGCCTGTGAGCAGCACCGCCGCGGAGAGGAAAGATGTCCGGGCTGGAGCGCGGCGTCCAGGCCGCCCCTCACACCGTGGAGCAAGGAGGGAGCTTCTCACACACGCAGCGAGAAAGCCGGACGAGGCTTCAGTCCAGCGAACACAATTCGTGAGAGTGGAAAGCAGTTTGACGACTGATTCCGCCTCAGACTTAATGGTCATTTAACAGGGAAAGAGCTCTCAGACAGCGATGCAGCTCAACTTTCAAATTGTGGTTGAATTACAATAATAGATCGACTACAGACACAAGAGCTCGGCAAAAGGCAATGAGCGCGTTCTGTGAGAATCAACTGACTGCGTAGGGTCCGCAGTAAAGAGCACTGTGTGTTTTATTGCTGTTTGTGAATTATTTGCTGTACGTTCTTTATATGGGTACGTTTTGTAATGAAATTATATCGTTGCACGTATACCAACATTTATTGTTATTACTATTATTATTTTGTGGGTCTGCTAAACACTCGGTCTGCATTGCCGGACGCCCTCACAGTGACCTTTGAACCCAGGGATGGAGACCGGCTGCACTCCCAGCAGCATCTCCACGCCCGCCCTGGAGCCGCACCCTTTCCAAGGACCTGAGGAAACAGAACAGCACAGGCTACCGGGGGCCCTTCAGAAAGACCCCATCTCCGTTCTGTCTATAAATTACCCAAACGAGCCTTCTCTTACTTCTGAGCGTGGAAAGCACACACATCAAATCTTCTTCGGAAGAAACCTCACGGCCCACGGGCGCGTCCTTCCGTTGACCCCAGACACAGACCTCAGCTCAGGAGCCCCCGCCTCCTGTCCTTCCTGGTACCTTCATCCTCACAGAAACCTCCGAGGGGGAGCCTCATTCCAGAACAAGAGAGACCCAAGGAAAAAGATGCACGTTTTCTATAAAAAACTGATCTTTGGGACTCATGAAAGCCACGCCTAGCCTGCACACGGCCCCGCCCGCTCGCCCTCACTGGCCGCCGACGGTTCTGTTCAGCAGGACGCTCCTGGGCCCAGTGTGGGAAATTTAATGTTGGTTTCTCCAGAGTGAAATGTGGGGGGGCAGGAAGCCGACCGGGGAGCTGCTGGGGCGCCTCCCGCTGCCCCCCCCCAACCAGCCTTACCTGCATCCCCCACCCCCAACGGTGAGCAGCTGAGCGGGTCTGCCCTCAACTCCCTTCAATAGCAACCTGGTCCAGGCCTCCCCTCCCTGTCTGTCTCTCAAAGCCCGACCCCCAACCTCCTCCTATAAAACCTGAGAGAAATGCCCATTTTTATTGTTAACGGGTCTCCCCTGGGAGCAGAGTGATTGACGTGAAGGAAAGAGGATCACTGCTGACGTTCACTCATCTGCAGTCAGTGGGGCTGGACCCAGGGAGAGGGGAGACTCCGTATGCGGCTAGTGTGCGCATGAGGTGCCCGGGACGTACTGAAAACCCTCGGCCGTCAGCTCGTCAGCGCAGCTTGCTGGCTACTGGTCCGTTTGCAACAACAGGACACGAATAACAGGTGACCCCGAAAGGTGTGGGAAGAACGTCCGTCAGAACCGCATGTGCCTGCAGAAGGCTCCAAGTGGCCACGTTTCGTGGGCCTCTCCGTGTTGCCATGGCAACCTCGGTGGGCACCTCTCTGAGCCTCGGCGGCATCAGAAAACAAGGGGCAGGGAATGTTCTTAGGAGGTGCAAACCCCTCCGGGCGGCTCTATAAGCAGCGCCCGTGAACAGAACTTGCGCCATCCCGCCATGAATATTCATGAAGTCAGTGGTTTTTTGTTGCCTGCCTCGTCAGCAGTCACAAAACACATGGTGCGTGTTGGCAGCGTCTGGCCTAGGTAGAGGGCTGTGGACTGAGGCAATGGCAGGAGCCGGGACCTGCGAGGCTGACTGACATTTCCATCTGGAGCGAAGGCTGGTAATTAACGGGAAGGAGTGTGCCCGCAGCATCGCGCCATCTGCCAGGGAAGCGGCTCGGCGCGGAAGGCGCGGGATGGCAGCGCAGCGGTGGCGCGGTCTGGTTCCGACATGAGGCCGGGCATCTGTTCGCCGAGGAGATAGACGATTAGGAAATTCGACTGGGAGTGAGCAGCACGGAGGGGCTCTCTGACCCAGCTCGTGAAGGCCGCTCTGCGGAAACCGGGCCTTTTCATCTTACTTACCCGGGCCTTCTGCAAACGGTTGGCTGCGGGGCCATTACGGGGCTGTGGGAAGCCACACAATGGCTTCGGAAAGGCTGTTTAATTCCAGCGCGAAGCTCTTGAAATCAGGATCCAGCTGCCATCTTCTGACAATAGGGCTAATTTCAGAGCGAGGATATGAGGTTAAATTCCTCCTTTTGTGTCGGGGGAGTGGTGGGGGGGGAGAACAGAACGAGCGCTTACATGCCACGCTGCTCAGGATCGAGAAGGCAGCTGCCCGGGGCCCGGCTGCAGGGCAGGTCAGGAGTCACCCGCAGGCCTGCGAGGCCTCCCCGTGTGCTCTGCTGCTTCTGTGCCACGTCTGTTCCCACGGCACCGCATCCCCATCACATCCAACCGCGCTCTGGGCTCTGGGCTCTGGGCAGGGCCCTAGCTCTCATCGGAGGACCTTGGTTGAAGAGATCATCAGGGCTTCAGGGACCGAATCAGAAACCGAGTTCATGATGGAGTTAGTGTGGGTTTGGGGCAGGATGAGTGGGAAGCTCTTTTCTAGCCCCTCACCCCCATATTCTCAGAAGTTCCAGGAGCCTCCCCCATATTCTCAGGAGGTCCATGAAGCACCCCCATATTCTTAGGTCCAAGAGCCTCCCCCATATTCTCAGGAGGTCCAGGAGCCTCCCCATAGTCTTAGGGGGTCCATGAAGCACCCCCATATTTTCAGGATGTCCATGAAGCACCCCCATGTTCTCAGGAGGTCCATGAAGCACCCCCATATTCTTAGGTCCAAGAGCCTCCCCCATATTCTCAGGAGGTCCATGAAGCACCCCCATAGTCTTAGGTCCAGGAGCCTCTGGCAGTGGGCTCATCTTTAGAGGCACCAGCAGACCATCTGGCCTGCCCTCCGGCTCGTAGATTAAAGCCACTTGTAAGAGAGTACACGTCGTGTCATCTTCCCACAACGGGAAGGTTGGAGGTGAGTGTGTGAACACAGCTCCTGGGCGGGGACCAAGGCCGCCTTCGCAGAGCCCGGCAGATGGCGCTGGCCGTCGCGGCGACGTGTGACTGCGACTGCATCAGAGCCATTGAGCGGCATTTCCCGAGACCTCCTGGCGCCATATGGAATCGGAGAATATATAGACCTTGGAATTTAAACTCCTCTCAGGAAGGTGGACACGGGCGTCAGATTTAGAACATCTCCCCCTCCCTCTCCTTGGCGAATTCTGATTATTTTACTAACCCACAGGCTGGTGTCTGAGGGAGCTGGGACAAACCAAACAGAAAATGCCATGTTTCCTAGATCCCAGAAAGAGAGAAGCCACTGGAACTGGCAGAAGCCGCGCTATCCAGCGGTGTACCGGTAAGCTTAGTAGCTGTCTCCAGGGCGAGGCAGGCACGAAGGCCTGGGTTTGTTGCTTCTGCCAAATCCCCGGGTGTAAACACTCCGCCTGTGACTGGTTTCAAGCTGCACACGTGGAGGCTGGAAAACGGATGAGCAGGATCAGCCCTCGGAAGCCGGAGGGGTCGGTTCCAAGGCACCGTGACAGGCCCTGCACGGTTAGCCTGGGAGCCTGGGAAGGCGGTGTCGGTGCTGCAGACGGTCTCCTGCGTCTAACACAGCCGGCCGCTCTCCTCACACCCTGAGCGCCACGGCTGATGCCTGGGCAGCGCGTCAGGGCCGGTAGACTGTGTCCACCTCCGTGACCTGCCTCGGCTTTCTTCACAGCCCTGCCGCCCAGGTCGGGAGGGAAGCTCAGCGACGCAGCCGCACCGCTGGGCGCGGGGGTGCCCATGCGGTCTCTAAGGAAGGCCGCCAGGGTGGGTCCCGCGGGCGCCGGCTTCTCCTGGGGCGGGAGCGACCCGCCACCGATCAGCACGTTGCTTCGCTTCTCCGTTGCGGTTTCGTGCTGTGACCCAGCCGCGTGCTGTCATCTCAGCTGCGGCGCGCAAGGCTCTCCGATCTTCACGCCGTGTCGTGGGTGCAGGCAGTGTGTCTCCCGCTCGGAGGACGGCTCTCCCTTCGCGGCCAGTCCCCACTCGGGAGCCCGGGGGCGGGCGGCCTTCGCAGGCGTCCTACACGCGCGTCGTGCCGTGCACGCGGGATGCACAGACGCATGAAGCAGCCGCTGTCCTCCAGGTGGCCCCGTGGACGTGGTTCCTCTGAGCATCACTCCGGCTCGGGGTTCTGGGACCCTCTAAGTGGCCGCACTATCAACGTCACCGAATAAATCAATGCGATGACGGCTTCTCGGCGGAGAGTCCCAGGAGGAGGGCACGGGCTCAGGGACTCCGGTGCCACCTGCAGGAAGCGGACACCCTCGGGGACCGGACAGCCCTGACGCAAGCGTGGCGAGCTCTCCCTCCATTCGTGGGACTGGCTTGCCGGTGGACCACGCACTCGCCCCCGAACCACGCTGGCTGTGGACCGACACAGCCCTTTCTCTGCAGCTGGAGGAACGGGCAGACCCGTGTCCCGCCCTCTCCTCTCACCCCCTCTCTGCTGCGTGTCATGTCTCTGCCCACGGCTTTCCCTCAGCCTTCACCCAGGGCAGCATGTCCTCGCTCAGCTCTTTCGTCTCTTAGGCAGCGCTGCCCTTTGGCGCCCTGTGCAGCTGTGTGGCAGCCGAGTCGCTGCCAATCTCCTCCGGAGCGTCCCCGCCGTGCGCCCATCGGCGCGGCCCGGAGCCCGAGCTCTCCACGTGCCCGAGGCGGCTTGGCCTGGAGTGTGTCCGAGTCTGCAGACCGGGCTGCGGCCACGCTCAGGGCTTCCAGCTCCCGGAGCCCAGGCGCTGGGTGGCAGGAGGCACCAGGGAGGCCCACAAGCCATTGAAGGCTGTTGTGGAATGGGGAGCGTTCAGTATGAAGAGAGGGAGGAGAGAGAGAGAGAAGGGAGAGAGGGGGGGGGGGGGCAGGCCTAGTATTTGGTTTGGGGAACGGGCAGCATGTCACCAAAAGCCCAGTGAAGCGTCCACTGGAGGAGGAGAGCTGTCAGGGAGTCGGGGGCCCTGAGTCTGTGGGACATTATCATTCTCGGTTCTTAAAGGGCCGGGGAGCGTAGTTCACGATGCGTCCAGGAAAGAGAGGCCGCCCGGCTGGCGGGGCTCAGCGGCTGAGCATCAGCCCATGAACCGGGAGGTCACGGTTCGATCCCCGTCAGGGCTCATGCCCAGGTTGTGGGCTCCATCCCCACTGTGGGTTGTGCAGGAGGCAGCTGATCAATGATTTTCTCGCATCATTGGTTTCTGTCTCCCTCTTCCTCTCCCTTCCTCTGAAATCAATAAAAATGCATTTAAGATAGAAAAGAAAAAAAGAAAAGAGGGAAAAAAAGAGAGGCCATTGGACTAGACCGCTCCACTAGCACTTCCGGCCTCCTCTCCCAGAGTTCCTGCCTCCAGCCCAGGGCTGCGGTGAGACCAAGCAGCGGCTGCTGCCCAGGTGCGTGGAGCGGACAGAAGGAGCTGCGTAACCGTGTGCAGGAGAGCTGCTTGGCCCCTGACCGGGCGCTCTCCGAGAGCCCTCTCTCGCACGGCATTTCAGCGGGAGCCCCTCTGGGACGTCGGTGCCCACGCCCCTGGCCGTTACCTGTGATGTGCTCGCTCTGCAGGAGGGGCCTGAATCTCCCGGCTGCGCTTTAGGAGGGACCACGCTCCGTGCCCGCCTACACAGCACGTCCTCCGTGCGGTGGGCTGAGTGGGTCTGCGTCACCCGCCAGGCCTGCGGTGGGGACGAGAGACTCACACCCGGAGGTCCCTGGAGGGACCCTCAGCTCTGCATCTGCCAACGTGGTGACCTGGGCAAGTTATGTGTCCTCTCCAGGACACACCGGACATGCGAGAAGTAGAGACGGGGGTTTCTCCCGCCTCGAAGACTTGCTGCCCTATTTCCCCGGAGACTCAGAGGCCCAGGTGTCGCCTTGCTGACCACCACTCTGCACATTGGACGGCACCCGTGAAGGGAAGGTCGCTTGCGCGCAGAGCAGCTGGGGGACGGGTGGTGTGCAGGCCAAGCTCTCACCACTTGCGAACCAGTGCAGTTCAGCGTATTAACAGAATAAGAGAAAAAAGGCGTGGGACCAGCTCAGTCCACGCAAACAGATAGGACAAAAATCTAACCCCAGTTCACTCACTATAAAAGCTCTCCCTGGTTTGAAAATGCGACACGGGTCTGTAACTGTAGACCCTGAATAGCATGGGAGTGAGAAGACTGTGTCTGAATTACCCAGGTCGCCTTCTGCCTGGTGCCCCCAGGTGTTGGTAAGAGTGCAAAGACCGATGATGTCCGTGGGGAAAAGCCGTGTTTTTCAATCTGATCTAATAACGTTATTTCTAAGGCTTTATTTTGTAGTTACTTTTCATGTGACATGTAGAGGACCGTTCATCTCTGTAGCTAGCAGGTTCTGAATTGGGGGTTAATGTTCGCTGTGAAAACAGTAGCTTTTGGAAACTATCGAGGTTTGTTTCTCATTGAACAGGACAGAGCTCGGATTTCTCCTTGGCTTTGAGCAGGGGAAGGGCTGTCTTTCTTCTTGCTCATCCAGGCAAAGTGAGTGATTAGGTCTGCTCACCAGCAGCGCGCTCTGATCTGTGCCATTTCTCTCTCCTAATGGACACACTTTTTCCTAATCTTGCCCGAGTCCTGTTGGTATCCTGGTAGCAGCAGGGATGCAAAGCCAGCTGTTCTGACTGCATTCTTCTTTCTGGATATCAATGTTTGATTGATTTTTCCAAAAGTGTATCTGTTGGCTTAGCTCATGGGTGTAAATGGTGGGATTCAACCATAGCTTTGATTCCAAAGGCTGTGTTCCTTTGACAGAGATCTCCTCAGAGGGAATAACACAGTTTGTGTGGTGCACTGCCAAGTCACCAGCAGTCTGCACCAGGGCTGGCTTTGGGCGGAGGTGTGCAAAGCCTGAATAAATGAGGGTAAAGAGAACCCTCCTGCTCAACCCGGAGAGGGCCGAGGGCCATGCCTGAGGGCGGTTGCCCAGGGAACGGAGCTGGGTGCTGACTCGGGGTGTGGCTTTTGGATTTGTGGTTAAGATACTCTGGCCATGAAGAACAAAGGGATTTCACCTGGGACCTGCAGGTCCCCGTTTCCGTTTCCCCGGAAAGGCATTGACCGCGTTGCTGCCTCCGGTGTCCTGCTCGGCGATGCCGCTGAGAGCTGCCGTCTGAGGCCCGCCGCTGAGCTCTGCATGTTGGGTTTCGATTCTAGAAGTCGCCAGCTCATTAGGGGCATGTTTATTCCCTGCAAGTGTTTTGGGGGCCTAACCAGATGGTTTGGACTCCACCCAGACTAGCTTTGTCCCGTCTTTTTACATCCGAACAATATTTTATTGTCGTGGCGAAACTGCGGAGCACAACAAATAACACAACTGCTATTTATTGTCACTGAGAACATTTCCATTTCAAAAAGTCACCAGAATGAAACGCTTCCAAGCATGTGACCATCAACCAATTTCTTTCGTTTGTCTCAGTAAATATAAAAATTAATAACTTGCTGAAATAGATCAAAGTAATAGATCAGACCTTTGTACTCACTGGTGACAGTACTGATATTATTCATTTATGCATTCAGCCTATAAATAATTATAGGATGTCCATCATATGAAAGACACTGCTGGGCACACTGCGAGAGACACAGATATAATTTACACAGGGATTCTTCCGTCACAGACTTTAAAAGAGAGTAGAGAAGAGAAGACGTAATCACACGCGGCAATAATACCAATCAGACAGCACATCTATGACTTCCGGGAGTGTGAAGAAGCGGGGGTTCTCATGCGGAAAGAGAGAAACTCGTCCCCGAGATCTGGGCGCCCGTTAAGCCGTAATGACGTCAGCTCTTCACCGACGCCAGCGCTCGAAGATCCTTAGATGCCCTTCAGGTGACTGGCCCCCCGAAGGGTGACGCTAACGCACGGATGTGCGTGAGGAGGTGCAGGCGAGACGCCGCATCTATTCCCACATTTAACGCTTCCCTCTCCCACGTGTCACAGTCCAGCTGGATTCCAGGTTGTAGGAGCGACCACGTACGGTGTGCATTCGAAAGCATAGACGCCACAACGGAAGGCAGAAGGAAGGGTTACGTTCCACTTCCCCGCCTGAGCCACGCTCCGTGTGAGGTTTGCGAGAGTGGACTGAGGTGTTGGTGGTTGTTTTATTCAAAGACAAGCGCCTGGTGGTAGCCGTGGCGCTGAGGGTCGCCCAGCGTTGCCCATCGGGATGCCCACTGCGGCGTCCAGAGAAGGCCGCCCCGAGGCGTGAGAGTGAAGGGAGCGCTGCTCTGACGTCGCCCTGCTCTTCAATGCTGAGGAGCAGGGGGCTGACCCGCCTCCACGGAGCCGGCTGGTGCCGTCCCGCGGTCGCCCTCTCCCTTCCCGGGTCATGATGAGGCCGCCATCCCGTGGTCCACGTGCCGCGGATGCCTCCAGTGTCAAGCCCGTGGTGCTTCACATCGCTGGTCCCTGCGTCGACGGGACCCTCCGCTGGTTCTGGCTGTGGACTCGGTGTGGATGGGCCTGGCTCAGTGGTTGGGCGTCGACCTATGACCCAGGAGGTCCCGGTTAGATTCTCGGTCCGGGCACAGGCCTGGGTTGCGGGCTCCATCCCCAGCGTGGGGCGTCCAGGAGGCAGCCGATCCGTGATTCTCTCTCATCGTTGATGTTTCTCTCTCCCTCCCTTCCTCTCTGAAGTCAGTAAAAATGTATTGTTTTTCAAAAGAAAAGAAAAGAGGCCGTGTCAGCTTCCCCGCCCTCGTGGCAGAGCCCCTGCCCTCAGCCGTCCCGGGCCCAGCCCGAGTGCGATTCCGCCCCGTGAGTCATTGGACACGGCATCACCAGGAAACTTTTCCTCTCCGACCTTCGGAGAAAGGCCTCCCTGGAAACCCAACCAGATCGGGAACGAGCAGCCGCTCACCTCCTGCAGGCCAGGCCGGCTCCGAGGTCCTGGCGCTGTTTTCATGTAAAGTATTGGTGAGCCTGAGGCGATGCTTACGCTCCCGCTCCTGCTCCCGGCAAACACAGCTCAGAGGGGACGTGAAAAGAGGGTGTGTCAAGTCTGTGATGTTTCTTATTCTGAGTAAAATGGAATTAGAATATTTCTTTTTAAAAATCACCTCTAAGATCATTAGTTCAGCCATTTGCTGCCTTCCTTTCGGAGGCCTCACGGCTCATTTATTGCGAAAGGTCACTGGGAAGCAGTTGCAGAAATTCACTCGGACACGGAAACTCTAAAAATCGGGGTGTCCCCCGCGCCCGGCGTGCCCGAGAAAGAGATGCATGTTTTTATGACACATTTTCCTTCTTTAAACAAAATACGGAAAAGAGGGAAAAGATGCTGAGCAGAACAGTTCGATTTTCCAATGACTTTAAGGTCCACGTTTCCCATACAAAGCCACTCCTAGTTCTGTGGCATTGGCAGCTTTTGGTGGCTGCTAAGAAAGAAAAAAACTAGTAAGAGGATGTTGGTTGCCCAGTTTTTCTTCCCGGCACGTGACGACGAATCTACTCCTGAGCCCACACCCTGGACGCCGGCCGCTGTGCTGTCTCAGGAGCGTGTTGGTAAAGGAAAGGACCAGCTCTCGAGTGTGACTCAGCGCGTCTCACTCACCCCGGCGTCCGCGAGGAGCGCCCTGTGCCCCCGGAGGCTTCCCGGCTGCAGGGAAGGGGCACGAGTGGGGCGGGAGGGACGTAGGCGCAGTCGGGACATGAGCCGAGACGCCTGGGTAGATGGACGGGATGGGCCTGTTTAAAAACCACGGTGGACGACCCGGGGTCACCGTTGAGCTGCATGATTTTGTTCCCAGCTACACAGCTCTGCTGGCAAATTGTGAAAATCGGCACAAGGTGGTTAACTGTGGCTGCAGAGTGTCTGTTGTTACCGCTTTTACTTAGGGAGTCGAGAGCCACACCTTAGAGTCCCCTGCGGAACTGAAAACAAAACAAAATGACAAGCAAACAATAAGAAGACGAAGTCAGGGCCCCTCTCGGTCCCCAAGACCCTACCCTCATTGATGAGCTACAGCCCGTTCATTTTGGGGGAAAGAATTGAGATCAAGATGGGAAGTCGCTCTCCACACTCCACGTGGCTGAAGAGGGAAGGAGGCGGGAAAAGCTAGAGCTCCCCGTGGTTACCTTGGGACGCACGCTCCTCCTCACACCGATCTCAGGGCCTTGTGTCCAGGGCGGGGCGGAAACCGGGGATGCCTTTAAGCCCGTCAGACTGTCTCCACTCAGGGCGCGCACGGCCACCACAGCGAAGCGCTGGGAAATGGGTATTTTTACTTCTGACCGAAGTACAGTCCTGGAGCCGCAGAACATGTAGCCCGGAGGCAGGCTCTGCCTGAGGGGGCAGGGGAGCGCCACGATTCACAGAATGTGGTTTCCACAGGGGCTGTGGCCCGGCCGGTGTGGCTCAGTGGGTGAGTATCAATCTAGGAACCAGGAGGTCACAGTCCCATTCCCGGTCAGGACAAATGCCCGGGTTGTGGGCTCGATCCCCAGTGTGGAGCATGCAGGAGGCAGCCGATCAGTAATTCTCTCCCTCTCCTCTCCCTTCCTCTCTGAAATCGATAAAAATATTTTTTTAAACCAATAATAACGAAGGGGGCTGCATGGCGACTCCCCGCGCGGGGCACACTGAAGTCGGCGTGGATTTTCCTTCCCTTCTTCCCTGGCTGCTCAGTCACACACGGGTATGTAGGGTCTTTCAGGCCTTTCGCAGTCTCGCCCGCGAGGGCCCTGAAGGATATTAATTCTTAGCCACGAGCCTCCTAAATGAAGGCCATTCTGTCGCACTAATGACAAGGCTGAGGCAGCAAGACGCCCGTGCTTTCTCCTCGGCGCTCCAATTGCTTTCTCAATGAACCCAGCTGCCAGGGCAGGTGCTGCCATCCCCTCGGAGAGACCAGGAAACGACGAGCTCCGGCGTCTCCGCGTGATGGATGTCAGCCCGCGCGGTGTGTGTGAGGTCACCCCGTGCACCTGGTGCCGGCCCCACACAGAATCACTTTCTGTGCGGGAGGAAGGAGCGGGGCGGGAGCGGGAGCGGGGCGCACATGTCTGATGCCAGCGCGACAATGCGAGCGACCGCTCATAATTATCTCTTTGTTTGCTCCTCATCTGGATGGAAATGGCGCGACGTGCCGTGGCCCCCGCCCCCCCTCCCCCCGGGATAGGTGTCGCCGCCCCGTTGAGCCGGGAGATCTGAGTCGTGAGCCACTGCAGAGCGAGTGGCCTGTGCTGATGGGGTGGGGAGAAGGGGCTGCCTGAATACTTCCCTCACTCAGTTCAGCGACATCAGCACCGTGCTATCGGGGGCACTGCTGGCTCGGGGGCTCTGGGCCAAAGCCGGGGCTCGGGGCCACCTTGGCAGGCGGTCAGGTGGGGCCCACGCTGTCCAGCCGGCCCGGGCAGGGGGCGTCCAGGCACTGGGACCCGTCTCCGCTCCTCGCCCACGAGCGCCTTCGTGAGCCCATGTTCTCGCTGCCGTCACCGCATGGGGGGGAGGGGTTGGGGGGGATGATGTGCTCTTACCCCAGCTGCTGGCTGCCGCCGTGAACACAGGATCGTAGCCTGGCTTCACAGCGACCCCATGACGGCAAGGGAGGTCACACCCCCTCGTGCCTCTGAGAAAAGGGGGAGCCGTGCTGGCGAGTAGTAATCAGAGCCCCCTTTAGTGAGCCCGACGGGCGTGATGCCCACTGCCCACCTCCGCCCCGCAAACGTGGCTGGCTCCAAACAGTCCCAGTGGAAAACCTGGAATCACAGGCCTGAGGGGCGGGGTGGAGGGCTCACTGCACCTGGCTGCCTCGACACCCCACCCTCCCCTGCAGCTCCCCTCGGGCAGCCCCTCGGGCGCTGGCTGTGACTACCTCCCTTTCTCGCCCGCTGCCTGTCACGCCTGCGGCTGCTGATGCCTCCACAGGATGTCAGACAACCAAGGACCCCTGCCCCTCGCCGACCGCTCGCGCTCACCCCGGGACCTGCTCAGAGGAAGTCATTCTCCGCTTCTGGGATGTGAAAAGGACCCACGTTCACCTGCCCCCAGCGCCCATTCCCGAGCCCCGCAGGGTCCCCCGCACCCACTGAGCCCCAGGGCTTCAGCGTCTCACCCACGACACCCGTCACTCACCAGATGCTCCAGATGTGGCAGGATTGGCATGAAGCATCTCCTCTCAGTGTGGCCGGTGCCCCTCCTAATGCTGCTCCCCGAGCTCCCTGTGATCCTCTCTCACACGAGGCACTTGTGATCTTGAGGCCCTGAAGGGAGGACCTCCGCCGCTCCCCCCCACTGGACCCCCAACTGTGGCTGCTTGGACTTCAGTGCCACCTTTCCCGTCTGTCTGCCCCTGGCGGGTCTGCTCTGAGTCCTGGTTCCGTCTGTTGAGCTCACTGACCTCCTCTGCGTCGGCTGCTGGGTGTTGCAGTGACTCGGAACATGTCTCCTGGTTCCCATCGGATTCTGCGAGAACTATTGAGTGCGCTTCAGGAATGAGTCCTCCGGCTTCGAGACCTCTGTTCTCTGGCCCCTCTTTGTGGTGCTCTTACTTTCTGCACAGTCAGCACTGGGGGGGACCCTGGGGGGCACAGAAACACGGGGGGCGGGGCTTCTAACGGGAGCCAGCCCAGCACAGGGGAGCAGCCAGAGGAGGAAGGAGACGCCTTGGTGAGATGCTGGACCTAGACCAGCATGTAAACGCGAAGGAGGGGGTGGAGGGTTCCGGGGCGATGGAGTTAGGCAGTAGAATTCGGACCCGGAGTTGCATACAGGTGCAACGCACTTGGTTACGTGTTAGAGGAAAATTATGTGCCAAGTGCTAAGTCCTCCAGACTAGGGAGTAAGAAAGAGCCAGTGAAATGAGTGAGAGATTAAAGAAAGGGCGACAGGTCGGTGACACCTGGAAAGACGCAGAAGCCAGGGCTGGGCGAGGAGGGAGAGCCTTGCGTCCTGGTGACCACCTTCTGCATTCACTATCCACTTGTTCATCTAACAGCTACTCGCAGAGCTGCTGCCACGCGCCAGGCGCTGTGTGAGGGTGCGACGGTGAATGGAACAGGCAGAACTCGCTGCCCTGCCACAGCGGACAGGCGGGCGCTGAGGGCGACAATAAGACAAGGGCACGCTGCCAGCCGGCGTGGCTCAGCAGCTGAGCGTCGACCTAGGAACCAGGAGGTCCTGGTTTGATTCCCGGTCAAGGGCACCTGCCTGGGTTGTGGGCTCGATTCCCAATGTGGGGTGTTCAGGAGGCAGCTGATCCATGATTCTCGCTCATATTGATGTTTCTATCTCTCTCCCTATCTCTCACTCTCTGAAATCAATAAAAATATATTTTAAAAAACATAGAAATAAATAAATCTACTTGCAGAGTGGCTGCCATGTGCCAGGCACTGTGTTTGGATACGACAATGAGTGAAACAGGCTGAGATCCCTGCCCTGCCAGAGCGGACAGGAAGGCGCTGAGAGCAACAGTAAGTCAAGGGCCCGCTGGGTGGGTGACTAAAGTGCTGAAGAGAAGAGAGAAGCAGGCAGAGAGACAGGGGCTGCTGTAGGAGAGGTACCTGCCGCTGTAGGTCAGGGAAAGGAGTCAGGCTGAGCCGGCACCGAGGAGGGGTGGGGAGGGGGTCCGAGGCGGGGGAGAGTGAGGTAAGCCAGCAGCAAGCTGAGGCCCTGAGGAGGGAGATGCCTGTGGTGTCCACGGGGCAGTGAGAAGGCTGGTGTGTCTGGAACACGGATGATGATGAGAAGAGTCAGGCAGCCTCAGAGGACAGCCGGCTGACAGGGTCAGGTCAGGCTGCCCTGTGGGCCATTTTAAGAACTGTGGCTTTTTAAGTGAGAAGTGGGTGGGGGGCGTTGCAGGGCATTAAGAGAAGAGGAGAGGGTGTAAATTAAGTTATTGTTTCCTAAAAGAATCCTGGGTGTTGGGTAGAAAACAGACTACAGGAAGCAAAGGCAGATGCAGGAAGCTAAGTTAAGGGAATGTATCAGTTATCTTTTGCTGCGTAACAAATTACCCCCAAACTCAGTAGCTTAAAACAAGCACTTGTTCTACTTTACAAGTCAGCAGCATGGTTCTCGGTTGATTGGGCTACACAGGAGGTGTGAGGCAGGTGGGCACCCCCTGCTTGCTGCTGCACTAGCTGTGGGCAGGCCCCCGATGGCCTTGGCTGGGACAGGCGGGTCCTCCTCCAGCTGGCAGGCTGTAATTACATAGTCTCAGCAAGATTTCGAAGGCAGGGACGAGCTGAGGCTCAGGCTGAGTTGGTGTTTCACCCACGTTCTGAGCAAGCAGAAGGCCAGGTCCATCGTGTGTGGGGGTGGACTTGTGTCTCAGGCGCAGTGATTGCACAGACATATTGCAAAATCGCAGCCACAGGGAGGCCGCTGGCCTTGGGCAGTTTTGCGATGGCTCTGCAGTGGAGGCTGTAGAACCCGGGGGAGTCTCTGGGCGAGGGCAGGAGCGGTTTTCGTAAGTGGGATGTCCCTGGAGGTAGGAATGAATGGTCGCGGCCACAGTGTTGCGTTCAGTCGTGGGAATGCGTCTGACGGAGAGAGCCTCGATGATGAGGTCGCGGTGTAGGCCTTCACTGCTGGAACGCGGTGTGGCTGGTTCCTGAGATGGGGCAACAGGGCAGAGGACAGTGTGGCAGGAGCAGGGAGGAGCTCGCTTTTGTACATGGGAAGTTTGAGGGGCTCATTGAATATCCAAGAGGAGTCCTGACTGGCTTGGCTGCATGGATAGAGCGTCGGCCTGTGGACTGGAGGGTCCTGAGTTCGATTCCTGCCAAGGGCGTGTACCTCTGGTGCAGGCTCCTCCCTGGCCCGGGTCCCGGTCGGGCGCGAGCAGGAGGCGACCAATCCCTGTGTTTCTCTCACATCGATGTCTCTCTCTGCCTTTCCCTCTCTCTTCCTCTCTCTCTGAAAGATCAGTGGGAGGATATCCTCGGGGGAGGATTAACAACCACCACCAAATGTCCAGGAGGAACGCTCAGGAGGACATGGATGGAGGCGGTTGGAGCTGGGGGGGGGAGCGCTCTGATTTGCAGACGAGCATTGGGAGGTGCTGCCCAGGGTGGTACTGAGCGCGTGGCAGTTTAGGAGATGGCGCGACGGGACGGAAGGCCGTTTGAGAGAACAAGCGCTCCGAGGGGTGTGCTGGGCCCTCCGACGGGAGCGAGGGAACGAGTCAGGGAGACGGAGCACGGTGACCAGGGAGAGGAGCCGCCAAGGCAGAGCAAACATGCCCGACGGGTCAGAAACACACGAGTGGGGCGGACAGATGGCAGCGCTGGTGGGAAGGGAGTGGCTTGGGAAGAGCCTTGCCCTGCGCGCTAAGGAGACGGGTTTGGTTGGAGGCGTTTTAAGGGCGACAGTTAGCCTCCCTGTCCTCTCGGACCCAGACACCCCCTCAGGTCCTTAGGCGGAGCCTTCTGAGGGCCCAGTTCTGAACATCAGGTCCTGGGGAGACGGCTCCGGGGGTTCCTGCTGTGGGGTCGACAGCGACCGTTGGTCATCAATGCGTAGGTGACAGACCAAAGCCGTGAGCCCAGACTCGCTGTGCCACCCTGAGCTCCTGGGGATCTCCACACATGGCCGTGGCTGACTGCCCGTGGCTGACTGCCCGTGGCTGACTGCCCGTGGCTGCCCAGCAGGTGGCTGCCCGGGGTGGAGGGTGGAGGGGGTCCAGGGCACGTCTTCCACAGGGACCCACCCTCCACGCTCTCCTCAGAAGCCCTGGCCAGGGGCCTCGCGGGTTCCCGGTGGAACAGCTGAGGATGGAGTAACAAATTTGCTGAAAAGGACCAGCGATTTAATTTTATTCATCCCGTATCAAAATTCCTGCATCTCGCAGTTTGGGCCCAACAGGAGGTGACACTGTTAGCTGTTATCCTTCACTTCTTTTCCCCGTCACTGCACACAAACATGTCATTACGCAGTTACAGCCTCTATATTTAGGGCTGACGTTTAGCCGTCTATTAGATCAAGCGGGGAAGCCGGGCCTTCCACCTGGAGGCCGTGGGCCCGGCTGGGAAGGCGGCCTCGGGCCCTGGAGTGATGAGCGGGAACTGCATTGCCAGCCCCCGTGTCGCCCCAGGACCCTTCACCCCTCTATTTTTTGGAGACACAAGCCAGCCATTCCAACGGGGGGCAGGGCCCGCATCTTGCCCCCAAACCTCCCCAAAAACATGTTTGCCGGTGATACAGGCTTCAGCTTCTTCAAACTGTGTGATGATCAGACCTCACACGGATCTAGAGCATCTATTCCAAAGCGCGCGCTCCCCGAGAGACACGTGAGGTCACGGTTCCATTCCCGTCAGGGCACAGGCCCAGGTTGGGGGCTCCATCCCCAGTGCGGGGCGTGCAGGAGGCAGCCGATCCATGGTTCTCTCTCATCGCTGTTTCCATCTCTCTCTGCCTCTCCCTTCCTCTCTGAAATCAATAAAAACATTTTTAAAAGAAAAACAATTTAAAAGTAGGTTCCAAATGGAGGCACAGCTCATCCTACAGACTGTGCTCAGCAAGATAGAAACACCACAGGTCCATTCGGCTCACAGCGGACGTGCCACCACCTACCCCTCCGAGGGCTTGCCGGCACCCAGGCTTGGCTTCCCCGGGGAGCCCCAGCACAGAGAGAGCTGTCAGCCCGAGTTCGGTCCTGGGAGTCAGGTCACGGGCTGCTCCTCAAAGGCCAGAGGCCCCCGGGGGCGGTGAGGGTGGAGGACAGCATCTCACTAGCATCACTTCGCCTTGTTCCTTGAGAACAAAGGAGACCACCCTCCCGGGACCCACTGTGTTTCCCCTTTTCTTCGCGTCCTTTTGGGTGACGATTGTTTCTGGTCAGCCTGTAGCCGACAAGCGCCCTGGCTCTCCAAGGAGGGTCTTGTGTTACTTAGGGGGCGCATGGCGAGGGGAGGGGAGCACACTCCCCTCCAGAAGGATGTCAACCCCCCAGCGCTCCCTGCTCCGCACACGTGTCCCTGCTGAGACGCAGGCCTCAGTGACCCTGACGCCCCTTCAAGCATGTGCCCTCTGCAGTGGCCACTAAAACACTGAGCTAGAACATTCTTCAGCAGCTTGGACCACAGCTATTGGACGGGCCCAGCAGGCTCCTTGCTCTCCTCTAACCGAGGGGGCGCACCAGCTCCGGCCTGCGCCAGGTTGGCTGGACCCGCAGGGACAGCCCAGCTGTGTGTGCACCTGGGGTGGGGGTAGGGTGGGGTGAGGGCTACCACACCCTGAGCTGAGCTGGGCACCTGGAACTGCAGGTGCGTGAGCTGTGGGGCCTCCTGGGACAGCCCAGCTGTGCTTTACCTGGGTCCCCCATGCGGGGGGCACAGACTTTTCATTCTTCGTGTCATCACTGATTTGGTGGCTCTTTTACTTGCTTTTCAAGGTTCTGTGAACACTGTCCCCACCAATGACGCCTTTCCTACAGCAGAAAGCCACTCCTGGCCCCGTGTGTCCATTCTTGGTCTGTTTTGACAAAAGGTTAGAAAAGAGATGGGACAAAAGATTCTTGGTCTGTTTTGCCATAAAGGAATTAAAAATAGAATCTTCAAAAAAATGGGCCCTTAAAACCTTTAGAGGCACAGACTCAGCAGGAGAGCTCAGCTCCGTGTGTGTGCGTGTGTGTGTGTGTGTTGGTGCGGGCAGTGTGTGGAAGCGGGTGCCGCTTGGCTGTGGAGCCCATGGCTCCTGGCATCAGGTCTGCCCGTGGGGCACCCGCAGTCCATGTGAATTGCCTGCAGTGCCCGGTCAGAAGGAAAAATGACCACGTGACCACGAAGCCACATCAGGTCAGTCCGGCCACTAACTGGCGGCAGTCCAGCCTCACAGGTCTCGGCCCAGAGCCGGACGTGGGGTCCCCTGGCGCCTCCCAGCACTGGCTGTGCTGCCCACACCGCCCGGCGGAGGTTAGAGGCGTGAGGAGCGGGCAGGCAGCCGAGAGGTCGCAGGTCGCAGCTCCAGGTCAATGCCCCACTGGGGTTCCCCAACAGCCCGCAACCTGCACCCCTCATTCGTTCTTCAGCCACAGATGTCAGCGCTGTGTGCACAGGGCTTGGCTCTCCCCGCGCCCCCCCCACCCCGCGATTATGCTGGTGTTTACGGGGGGGGGGGGGGGGGGCGGGGGGGAGCGGAGGGGAACAGCCACTTCTCAATCTTCCTGCACCGAGTAGGTAAACTTTTTAAAATTTTAAGCTAATTCTCATCTCTGCTTACAAAGTCTTAGCTATAATTCCAAACTGAAACTTGATCTGATCACAAGAGTAAGTTAACGGTAAAGAGTTAACTGACACTCCTTTTTGGAGGAACTTTATTTTGTTGAGGAAAAGTCAGTTAAATTTAAAATTCTGTGGAGAAAATTCACTTATTATAGAACGACGAAATCTGCTGAACTGCCCAAAATAGCTCGGCGCGCGGGCCCAGCCTGCCGCGCTGTCGATACCCGCTCGGGGCCATCTGCCAGAGCTACCTGGCTTCAGATGGCCGCGCTGAATGAGTGGAGACGCGGGATCTTAAGGGAGAAAGGGCCCGCTTGGTGCAGTCTCCAAACTGGGGTGTCATGTCTGTTCGTGTGTCCTCTGTTTGGCTTTTAATGATAAAATACACAATAAAACGCGTCAACTCACAAAGAACTCGTAGCTGGCACAGAGCACCCCCTGGCCTGCCCAGAGGCGAGGGGGTAGAATGGGGGGTTTGAAGACGATGGTTTATCACCTGAACCCAATCCCACGGCAGCCCTGTGGGCAGAATGAAGACGAGAATTTGCTGGCTGCGCTAAGAAGTCCGGGCGAGTCACCTACTCCTTCACCCACGCTGCGTGGTTAGAAGGAAGAGCACGTGCTTTTGGGCGCGTTTATGGTTTTTATGAGCTTTTCCCAGGCCAGATCCCTGCGGAGCCTTCGGGTGTGGTCTCCCTCCGCTCAGATCCACAGATGGGCCAGGGGGTGTCCACGTTGGGCAGAGGGAAGGACAGGATGGGCCAGGCAGTGTCCACACTGGACAGAGGGAAGGACAGGATGGGTCAGGGGGTGTCCACGCTGGGCAGAGGGAAGGACAGGATGGGCCAGGCAGTGTCCACGCTGGACAGAGGGAAGGACAGGATGGGTCAGGTGGTATCTATGCTGCGCAGAGGGAAGGACAGGATGGGTCAGGGGGTGTCCACGCTGGGCAGAGGGAAGGCCAGGGTTTGCAAAGAACAGCCAGGGCAGGGGATGCAGAGCAGGGGAGCTGTGTGTGCCAGTGAGTGTGGGGCCCAGGGACAGCAGGAGGAGGGGAGACCGAATGGGCACGAGAATGGGCTCAGTTCAGAGCACCTGACACAGGCGCCTGGGGTGCAGGGTCGTTCCTGCCCCTGTCACTTGGGGTGCATCTTGTAGATGGGTATTCCCTCCTGCTCCTCACCCGGGAAAGGATGCCTGCCCCCCTCTGGCCTGGGCTGGGCAGGTGGGACAGGTGCATGCCCCGGCTCGGTCGCGCTGCCATGAGCAGGACAAGCTGCTCCTTCCCCTGAGGGGGTGGGGGGCTTGGACGGGACCAGCAGGCGGCCCAGCAGAGCTCCCCGTCAGCGGTCAGCGCGGAGACCATCAGTGCGCGATGACAGCAGCTCGGGGCCTGCGTGTCACCAAAACGTATCTAAACCCGCAGGTGAAGGGCTCTCGGAGCCTCTGATCCACATGGTCCCAGAGCACAACGCGGGAAAGTGAAAGCCACGCAGACACTGAGCAGGCGCGACCCCGTCGGGTGCCGATGGCCACGCCTGACCGTCACCTGGAGTCAGGGCCCCGGAGCCGAGCCACTGCCCAGGGCACCTGCTCCTTTTTCCGTCTGTCCCGCCATGTTGCTCTCCCATCCGTTCCCTCCTGATCTGTCCCCCATAGAAAACGGGGTCGTGTCCCTGCACCAGCCACGCGGGCGCGACACCCTCCCCTCCTGCAGGGCCGCTCGGAGGCCTGCACCGACCAGGCTCCAATTCTAACACTGACGCGGCTGGGATCGCGGAGGCACAGACAGCGACATATGGCCCCGGCCGCAGGCCCAGAGCTGCCAGGAGCAGCGCTCTGACAGGGAGCAGGTTGCCAGGGAGACCAGGCCGCCCTGCCAGCCTGGGCCAGGGCTGGGCTCCGAGCACCGTGAGCGTGAGCGGCACGGCTCGGCGGGCAGAGCCGTCCGGTGGGACTCTGGGTGCCTGGCTCTGCTCACCGGTTCTGCAGATGTGGGGGCCAGGCCTCGCATTGGGTCGGGGGGACATGAGTAAGACTCGGGGTCCCTCAAGGCGTGGGGAGACACCCGAAAGGAAAGGGTACCTGAGCCGAAAGCAGCAGCGCAATGTGGAGGGTGGACACCAGGGCTGTGATGTGGCCGCACCTGGAGGGAGTGTCCGCTCAGCAAGGGGAGCCCAGAGAGGACTTCGAAGGCACCAGCGTGAGGAGCACGGGGGCTACAGAATGGGGGCCTGGCTTGGCCAGTGTGGGTCAGTGGTTGAGCGTCGACCTATGACCCAGGAGGTCAGGGTTTGACTCCCGGTCAGGGCACAGGCCCGGGTTGTGGGCTTGATCCCCAGTGGGGGGCGTGCAGGAGGCAGCCGGCCCATGATTCTTTCTCATCATTGATGTTCCTATCTCTCTCTCGCTCTTCCTTCCTCTCTCTTTAAAAATCAGTTTTTTAAAAAAGGAGCATGATCGCCCTGACCGGTGTGGCTCAGTGGATAGCGCATCCACCTGCGGACTGAAAGGTCCCAGGTTCGATTCCGGTCAAGGGCATGTACCTTGGTTGTGGGCACATCCCCAGTGGGGGGTGTGCAGGAGGCAGCTGATCGATGTTTCTCACTCATCGATGTTTCTGACTCTCTATCCTTCTCCCTTCCTCTCTGTAAAAAAATCAATAAAATGTATATTTTTTAAAAAAGAGCATGATGAGGAATGGACTAGAAACTTTCCCAGTTTCCAGGGCTGGCCTAGGAGGGGTGGGTGGTGGAGATCCGCGCTGGGTCGGATGGGCGGGGAGCACGGAGGGTGGAGTCCTGAGCAGGAGGCTCTCTGGCTGTGCTCCCTCCACCATCAGCTGTTGTTTATTTCTGCGCCTCCTCATTTGGCTCCTGGGAGGGTGCTTCAGCCACTTTCAGAGAAAGAGAAAAGTACAATAGCTCATTAAGCTAATGGCCCCCAGGCTGCGGAGGAGGGCTGCTGGCTCACTGCCTTCCTCCATGGCGCCTCTCTCCCCGCTACTTCCCTGACCGACCACGAGGGTGTGGGAGGCGCTGCTGCCTTCAGATGAGGGGGAACCATCCCTGGAGAAAGGGAGCAGTTGGTCACGGTGATGACACCTCACGTCGGTGCTTCTGGGATTGGGAACCCTGCCTACACCCTGGACTCAGTCCTCAGTGCCTTCTGATTGGCTGGCACTGGTGTTCTTGTTTTATTGCATTGGATAAAGTTACTGAATAGCAACGGCCATATCGGAATCTGTCCCTGATTTAAATGAGAATGACTGTAAAATCTCGCTGTATGTGTATTTTGAGTAGTTAGACTTCATCAGATTAGAGATCCTCTTCTCCTCCTAGACGTCTATCTAACAAGGCGTCATTCAAAACTGAGTGTTTTTATTATTTTATCTCTAAAGCAATACAACACAATGGCAGTTGCTCTTTAATTGAATGACAGTTATGTCCCTCAGATATAAACTTTTGGATTAAGTATAAACAAACACGTTCTGGCTATTGTCACAACAGTACCACCCGCGGGGCGGCCCTGACAGTGGGCACTGACCTCTTCCAGTTCTGGAGGCTGGGAGTTCGCAGGGGCCAGCTGAGTGGTGTTGGGGGAGGGCTCGCTTTCTGGATCTCCTGTCTCCTCATTAAAAGGGGATTAATCCATCCGGGAGGCTCCACCCTCAAGGCGCAGTGCTTCCAGAAGGCCCCGCTTCTGAGAATCAGCACACCATGGACTGGGCTTCGGCATGCAGTTTTGGGGGACACAAGTGTTCGAGCGGAGTCCAGCACAGACAGGTGCAGGAAGAGAGAAACACACAGCCATGCGTGCGGACAGTGAGGGTAATGAGGAAAGAGATGCATATCTAAACATACAGGTGAGAGAGAGAGACAGCCACAGAGAGATGGGAAGTTTCATGACCCCCTCTGTTCTTCCTAAATGCGAAATGCTCAAACCCTCTGCATTCTTTCCAAACTACATTCCTCCTCGCCTAAAAGCTTCTGTCATACTCTTTGTGGCTGGCTGTGATCTCACACATTCCTTGCATTTTAAGCACCATCTAGACTGGTGACTTAATATTTCCCATGTTTATACTCCTATAGCCACTGTCTTCTTGCTAGATCAGCTTGGGTGTCTTGCAGGTGTCTCAGACTTTAAATGTTTAATGTAGAATCCGTGACCCCCAAACCCCTACCCCGATCCTACCTGTAACTGAAACCAGGTTTGGCTGCCTGCTGCCACGAAAGCCCAACTTGTGAGACAGGTGCTGATAAAAAGGAAAGAGGTTTATTCCAGTGCCAGTCGCCTGAGAAGATGGGGGCTCTTATCCAAAGCCCATCTCCACATCTCCGTGCAGGCAGAGGTTTCTATAAGGAGGGAGAGGGAAGGCAGAGCAGAGAAATCCAGGAGAGGGGGCTGACAAGTTCTCTAGGTGCGGGTCAGCCAGTCCATTCTATACAGACCTCGAAACTGGTCAAGAGATGGTCTCGTTTGCCTCACCTGGTCTTCCTCGCCTTGGTGTTACGTCATCCTGGGTTTACAGTTGAAGGTCTGAGCTGGGATGACCGGTGGTTGGAGTCTGCATCTTCTGAGGTTAGTTCCTGGGATTCTTACCCAAGCAGGCTGTTTATTTACAAGCTACCTGATTGAGTCAGCACTCACAGAAACAGTGTCAAAAGGCTGGCGGGGCAGGTCACAGCCCCCACTGCCACATCACTAGAGCGGATTCCGGGCTCAGCGCTAGGAGAAAGGAGGTGACACATGCTAAAGACAAGATGTCACGCGGGGCCTGCCTCACCCCAAGGCTGTCATCCAAGGCTGCGGTGACCACGCTCATCAGAAAACTGAGAAGATAAGCAATCATTTGGGCCAAAATGGCCCCAGTTCCTTTTTTGTGGAGCATTTTAAGCCCGAGAACCCTCACCTGGGAAGGAGAGTCTGAGCAGCCGAGGCAGACATACGTGTGCATCGGTCTCTGGTGGGCCAGACCCCTGCTGGCTGCGACAAGGACCCATGTGTAGAACGCTGGCCTTCTCGGTGGAGAAAATGTAAATATAACCCCCTCCCTGCTTTTTTATGGATGACAATCTGGTCAATCAGAACATGTCTGTGAGCACAACACCCTCACCTATCTCAGTATTTTTCCATCCAGCAAGTTACACCCCCTGGGCAGCTACCCAGAGGCCAAGGTCCCGCCCGAGACCAATTAAATCAGGGTTGTTCCGGCGAGCCTGGAGGGCAGTGTTTTTCCCAGCTCTCCTGAGGTGGGGGGGGGGGGCCCTCTCTGCATAGGTCCCCAGCGGAGCGCCAAATGCCTCGATCACAAAGATACCAGCATCCTGGCTGGCCCAGGCCGATAGGGATGGCTGCACGGCAGCTGTGCCACTGGACGTGGATCTGGAAGGACTGAGTTATAGATAACAGGCGAGAAGAATGGCAGGAAGAAAAGTAGGTCAGAGAGATAAGAGCAGATGTTGCTCCAGGCAGGAGGGCTGGAAAAGAGATGACTTCAAACTAGGCAAACGGAGAAAAAAACGAGCAAAGTCGGTGAGGGGCCCAACTTCACTGGAAACGGCGGAGCTTTCAAACGGGTGGCCCATGGCCCCCATCAGACCCATAATCAGGTCTGTTTATCCCCCAAGATCATTCTTCATGTGAGGCGGCACTCGAACACCAAGAGTTTTCACATAAAAAGTAAGATCTGCCAGCGGCGGGCGTGAGTTTGCACATGGCAGTCATTGGCTGGCATTCTTGCTTCAGGTGGGCAAGCGCTCTCACCCCCGCCCCCACCCCAATCCTGACACGCTCCGCGCGCGGTGTCACCTCCCTGCGCCCGGAGACAGCTTGGCGCGGCCTGTGTTGGCAGCGGTGGCTGAGGAAGGAGAGGAGCCTGCATGGCAGGCCAATCGCAGCCTTCGCGGCTCTCCGTCCAAGCGGCCTCGGGCCAGTTTCCTCGCCATCTGAGCCACGAGGGGGTGGAGGCGCATGGCTGCAGGGCCCTTTAAACATGGACGTGCTTTGGTTCTAACTGGCGGTGGTTCAGGTCGGGAGGGCCCGCCCCGGGAGGCGTGGGAGCCTGGGCTCAGAAGGGGAGCCACCGAGAGCAACAGGCCCTGAGACTCCAGCCTTCGCTCTACGAACAGGCCTGGGTCTGTGTGCCGCCACCTTACCTTCCCCTTCATCTCTACGGCAGCGGACAGGGCGACTGAGGGACCCCACTGCACTGCGCAGAGCAGGCCCCCCGCTGGAGGAGCCCCAGGGCTGCCTGGAAGGGGCGAGGCTGCCAGAGAACTGCCCCACGTGCTCTGAAACGAGCCCGCGGTCACGTCTGTCTGGGCGCCCGCAGCTCAGACGCCCCCTTCCCTGCCCGTGGTGCTTTGGGTTTGGGCTGTCCGCTGAGCAACTGCAGGGCAGCCGGCGGCCGGCAGGGAATTCCAATGGTGTGTGACGTTGGCAGTGAGCAGAGCAGACCAACAGCTAGTGAGATTCGCTCTCAGTCGTTCCCTAAAAATAAGTGCAGTCGCTGAGGGGCTCCTACAGGAAGACACAGGCAGCCCAGGCGGCTCAGCACCGGCTTCGCAGGAGGAGAGTCGAGATGGAGAAGGTCCCATGGGGAAGGAAGGCTCCGTTCCCACGCGTCGCCCGAGACTCTCCTGCGCGGAGGGTTCGCTGAATGCCAGGCCTGGAGTTTCTGGTTCAGGATGAGTAAGGTGGGGCCCCGGCATTTGCATGTTGGAAATCCCCAGGGGCTGCGGATGCTGCTGGGGAGGGAGCGTGAGAACCACCGCTTCCCGCAGGCTTCACCAGGTCCAGACTGAGCCCTCGGAACACGCAGCCACAGCCGGCCTCCCCCTCGGGGCCCTCGGCGCCAACATGGCCGACTTGGCCGTCCTCGGGAACCTGGGGATTAGGAGCTGGAGCGAATAGTTAGCTTTTGCCTGTCATGTGCTCTTCCCTGCAAGTCCATCCCTGGCCGCATCTCCCCAGGCGATGGGCCTTTGCAGGGCGGTCCCCGGCCGGAAGCTCTCCCTCCAGGACCTGCCGAGTGGGCCTCCTCGTGGTCCTCCCCTTTCTGCCTTGGGTTCCGGGTACCGACATCCACTCTCTCTCCCACCTTGAGATGCTCAGGAAGACAGGCGGATGGTAACTAAGCACCCATGAGGGTCTTTTACAGAAGCACCAAAAACCCTGGGATTTCTGTGCCCGAATAAGGAAACACCGCATTACACCGTGACAGGGATATTGATGACACCCACTCCGACATGCAGACACACGCACACCCGTCCATCGAGGTGAATGAGTACTTTCCCAAAGGACTGCATCCCCAACACAATCAGGAAAAGGGGTGGAACCTCAAAGTGTAAAGCTATTTCTGAAGGAATGGGGACCTCACCATGGAGGAAGTCTTGTCTCTAACTTTCTCCTGTTTAATTCTCTCTCTGGCGCCTACATATCTTTTTGCATCTATATAAGCCTTGAGGGCACACGTGTGTGCGTGTGTGTGTGTGTTCACTCTCGCGCTCGCGCGTGTTGAATCCTGCTTCTCTGGCTCTAAGTTCTGTAGTGGATGATGTCCGTCTGCACTGGGTCTGTGTGCTGGGACTCCCACAGATGGCGTGAAAGGGTTTTATTGAAGAGCCGGTTCTAATAGCCTGGACATCGTCCAGCCATCGGGTCACGGGACCAAATTCTGTCGTCTAGTTGAGTTTGAGGATCACTGACAGGTTGATAGCTGGGGTAGAAATGGCTCTACATCAGGAAGCCAACAGTGGCACATGTTTTAAGGACCCTCGCCTCCTGCCACTTCTGGACTTACCGTGCACTAATCAGCATGGACTTGACTTACCTGCAGCAGAAATCTCACTGGGAAAGGTGACCATCGCCTCTGCAGTGCTTGTGAGGAACTTAAACCCGGAACTGCTGTCGGCTTGTTCTCTTCCCACATCTTGGTGAGCAGACAATCGGCGAGCGTCAGAGACAGAAGTAACACTGAGAGGATGTATTAGCCGTTCTCATCTCACATCCTGTGAAGCGCCCGTCCGCTCCAGCGAGGCCGCACAGCGCCTTTCCCGGGCGATAAGTGCTGATCGGAGCCGCCTGCGTCTCCTGCGGGCAGCTCGCCACTCGTCCGTTTTGCAGTTCGAGACTGTCGCCCCCAAGGGGGTCACACGAAAATGGCTGCCCCAAGGGAGTCACACGGAAATGGCAGCCCCCAAGGGGGTCACACGGAAATGGCTGCCCCCAAGGGGGTCACACGGAAATGGCTGCCCCCAAGGGGGTCACACGGAAATGGCTGCCCCAAGGGGGCTGACTGCGGGTCGAAGTCCTCAGTGTTGGTGCCGATGGCGCCCTCTCCGTGCCTCCTGAGAACAGGGGACAGGGCTCCAGACACAAAGGCCTCTCCTTCCTGCCAGCTGGGGCGCCTCCTAAGCTGGCTGAGCTCCATTCCCCGCGTGACCCGCCCGCCCGCGTCCCGGGCGCTGGGCATGTGCGTGGAGGGATGTGCAGGGACCGGCGCACTCCCGCATCCCGGGCGCTTGGCATGTGCGTGTAGGGATGTGCAGGGACCCAGCACTCCCGCGTCCCGGGTGCTTGGCATGTGCGTATAGAGATGGCAGGGACCAGCACACTCCCGCGTCCCGGGCGCTTGGCATGTGTGTGTAGGGATGTGCAAGGACCGGCACACTCCGCTCGGCTAACAGTAGCCTAGGAAGGAGAAGGCTGTGATGTGTGATACGTCCTCTCATAGAATCTGGTTCTGACCATTTTGATTGTTTACTTATTTAGCCGATTGGTTTTCCAGTTAGTTCAGTGGATTCTCAACATCTTCCAGGAGAAAAGTCCAGGCAGGCCTGTCACTGGAGGAAGAGGCCGTTATATTTTCCAAACCACGGGACCTTCGCGTTCCGCAGGCTCCCCAAGTGGTGCCGTGCTTGCTAAGTGCAGGGGGCTCCCCCATGGCTGGGGAGCATGGGCCTGGGACTCCGAGGTTTGGGATTCGAACCCCGTCAGGGCACACACAACAAACAGCCAATGAATGCACGGGGAGGTGGGACAACAAATTGATGTTCCTGTCTTCCTCTCTCTTTCTCTCTCTCTAAAATAAGTAAATAAATATTTTTTTTAAAGTCTCAAGCAATTCAAGGATTCTCTCTACTCAAAATATGTTGTCAAGACGCATTGCAGAATGCGTTCCATCCCCCAAATAGAGCTGATGGTGTTTTTAGGCAAAACTGTCATCTCCGCACCAAAGCCAGTCAGTTTTCATTATCTAGTATTTTATGAGCAATTGTCTTTTGATACGATCCTAAAATTATTCTCAGAGCTCAAGTAAACGTTGGCTGTTTTAGGCATTTAATTTATGTACACGGCGATTCAACTAATAGCTGCAAAGCCAAAAACAAAATCTGAATAAAAATGAACAAAAGAGAGTTTGTTATCAGAAGTTACGCTTCTCTTTCGTTTCAGTTGCCTGCACACAACCGTGTGAATTAAAATCCTGAGCTGGAGATCCAGGCTCCACAGCCTGTCCCCCGGAGCCGTGTGCAGCTAGCACTGCCACCCCAGTGTTCACTCTCTAAGCCGTGAACCCTACAGCCACCCCCTGTGACGGGTGTCGCTCCAGCCGCAGAGGCCGGTGGGTAAAGGGTGACATCAGGAAGTCCTCCCACTCCGCCCTGCGCCGGAAGGGAACATATGTGGCCATCAGCAGAGGCTCCAGCCAGGCCCCGAAATACACACATTTACATTCTCCAGCATAGTCTCTGCGTGCGCCACAGATGGCTCCCGAGGAGCTGCACCTACATGATGGCGAGGAAATGATGTGCTGCGATGGCCCTTGGGGGGGCGGGGGGGGGCGTCCCGCGCGGCCCTGCCCACTCACGCAGAGCGCCCAGCTGCCGGGACAGATGTTGCTCTAAGCACTTTATTTTCGGGTCATTAAAAACGGTTGCGGGGCGAGCCGTTCGTGTTTTATAAATTGTGCTTACTAGCTGGGCTCACAGATGCCGGGACGTCTCTCTGGCTGATCAGAAGCAGTTTCCCGGCAGCTCCGCTCCGCCTGTGTTTGGAGGCGGAGATGAGGAGCAAATGGGAGTGGGCAGTCAGCCAGGGGGGTGCATGCCCATCGGGGCCCTGGGATCCGGGCGGCCGTGTCCACCGGCTCTGGGGACCATGCACCAGCCCGGGCTCCCCTTCAGCGTCCCGTGCGGGCTGTTCTGAAGGCGGGCGAGGGTTTGTTAGTGCAGGGAGCTTGGGCTCCTTTCTGGGTCTCAGGTGGTTGCACTTTTAAAAAGGAGCCGGCTCGGCACCAGTGTCCGTAGCCAGGTGTCCAGGGGAACCTGTCAGACGGCTGGGCTCTGTCCGCTGCTGAGAGCTGGCTCTGCTGGAAGGTCGGCCCTAGCCTTCCCGAGAGTGCCTGTGGGTGTCTCCACCAGAGAGCGGCTCACCGTCCGCCCAGCAATGACTCAGGTTTAAGTTAGCTCGAACCTCTGTTTGTCTAAAAACTAGTTAAAGTCTTAAAACAAAGGATCCGAGAGCTGCCATTTTCAGCAGTGAAGAAGCGCTTGGAACCGGGTTCATACTCCCACCAAAAAAACAAAAGACAGAACGTATGGACCAACTCCTTCGGATGCTGCCCAGGAGGCGAAGCGAGCCTGTGGCTCCCGGGGGAGGAGCACGGAGGCGGGAGCCCTGGGAGGCCCTGGTCTCCTCTCGGGGGGCGTCTGTGGGTCTTGTCGCAGGAAAGAAGCTGAGGGAGGCGAGCTGTGGCGTTGAGGAGGCCGAGATGGTGGTTCGGGGAGGCCGAGCTGGATGAACTCGGGAGGCAGAGCAGCAGAGAGGAGAGAACTGTTCCGACAGGAGTTCCGAAGGTCCAGACAGCGGCCCGTGGGACCTGTGCTCCGTTTCTCGTGCGTGAGTGGCAGGCACAGGTGGGCAAGGAACAAAAAAGGAGCCATCAGGTGATCATTGCCAGAGCTCACGTGAGCGGAGGGCCAATGAGCCGGAGTCAAGGGCCTCTTGAGCACCTAGAACATTCCTGGAGGCTCCGGGAGAACCGCATCCTGTAGGCTGAGGTACCTGCCCTGAAACACCTCGGTGACGCCGAAGTTAACCGCGATGACTCACCAATAACGTAGCCAAGTGTCTTTAACACGCCCCGTGCCCCGCACATGGCATCCAGGGTCCCACAGCACAGGGTCACCGTGTTTAGCTCCCAAAGAGCGAGACACTGACACACACCCAGGCCAAGATATGAGCCCATATACATTACCCCAGGAATAACGGAAACGATGGGATTGGCCGGCCCAAACTGTGAAACGACGATTGTAAACACGCTCACATGTAAAGGAGAACATGAACACACAGCATGGTGGAAGCAGTGAAGGGTTTGCTGAAGAATTCAAGGGAATTCCTGGAGCTGGAAGTGATCAGCAGCGAAAACTTCACTGAATGATCTCAGGTGCAAGTCGAAGCCCGTTGAAGAAAAGATCAAAGGGTTTGAAGACAAATATTGAAATCCATGGGGATTTTGAGGTTTATTTTATAAAGTCTTTATATTATGACACTCCCCGTTGTAATCAAACGAAGGGTGCTGACAGTTGGCACTTTCTGATACGTGAGTTCCCAGGTGCCATTCTCCCGATAAAGTGGTCAGTGGCTCAGGTGTCCCCGAGCAGAGTCTCTCAAAGGGCGGTCTTCAGACCCTCGTATCTGAACCACCTGGCTGCTATGGTGGGTGGGTCAGGTCCTCGTGCCCCACCCTACCCACCTTGACTCAGGGTCCGTGGGGTATAACTGAGGTCTCTACATTTTAAATGCACCCTCTTATGATTCCGATGCACGCGAGTGTCTAGAGAAGCCATTTAAGTGCAGAAAAGCACACAGCAAATATAAACCAGCAGCCTGGCCAGTGTGGCTCAGTGGTTGAGCATCAACCTGTGAACCAGGAGGCCACAGTTCGATTCCTGGTCAGGGCACATGCATGGGTTGCAAGCTCGATCCCCAGTTGGGGGGTTTGCAGGAGGCAGCCGATCCATGACTCTCGCATCACTGATGTTTCTCTCTCTCTCTGTCCCTCTCCCTTCCTCTCTGAAGTCAATACAAATGTTTTAAAAAAGAGAAAATATAAAATAGGTCACCTAACGGTCCCCTTCAAGGACTTCTGCATTTTCGGTTGGATCTACCATGGGACCTGCGTGTTACACAGATTTTACATGGAAGCCGGGTTCCGGTCATCACGGCCTAGGCACGCTGCCTGTGGCTGGCACTGTGCAGTCCTGTCCTCTCCTCGCCTGTGACGTTCAAGGCCGTTCTCTGCTCCGTCCCATGTACCCACCAGCCCACAGGGATCCCTTCTCGTCCGACCTCAGTGGTATTGACTGCCTGTGCCCCCGCCGCCCCACGGCAGACACGAGCCGGGTGTCGTTACAGGGCTGTGTGTGTTGACTTACGCTCTCCCAACCTCTCTAGTGGCTCCTGCGACACAGGAAATGAGCCCTGTCGCTCTGTGGGCGCGTGCCGCCCTGTCTGGCATCAGGTCTCGGAAGCGGCTGATTGATGGTGGCTGACAGCAGAGGTGCGGCACCCCCAGTGGCGGCTGGCAGCTGTCCTGCGTACAGATTCATGGTTGCAGTGATACACTCACCCACTCACATGGGCGGTTCTCGCAGCCTCTCCTCTGCCCGAGTCGTGTAGATCTCTACTTCCCGACGGTCTTGCAACCCGTCCTCAGCTCGCCGTCGCCATGCAGGTGCCTCTGCGCAGCCTCAGCACCTCTTGCTGGGAGTGTGCGTTCGCCCCTCTCCTCCTCCCCACTCCATGCTCCTCCGTCATGTCCTAGGCGTGTCTCGGCAGCATGGCCTCAGGACCTCATGGCGCTGGAGTGAAGGGGAAGCCTGAGCTGGAATCTGCCCTGTTACCTGTCAGCTAGTGACTGGAAGGAGCCATTTGACTCTGAAACCTCAGTTCTGTCATCTGTTATGGGGGACAGCAATGGTACTTGTCTCATGAGGTCGTCGCCCTGAGTGACGGACACGGCGCCTGCAGAGCGCCGAGCCTCGCCCCTGGTGCAGAGCCAGTCGGACGGGTTACCGCTACCTCGTTCTGTGTGTCTGTGCCGTTCCTTCTGGTCAGAGTGGCGCCCTGTCCCTGCCTCCCCGGCCGCCTCCCGCTGGTTCCTGTTCGGATGCCCTGCTCTGCTCCCGCGTTCTCCGGGAGTGCATTGCTCGTCAGCTCGGCTGCCTCATCGCCACTGGGAGCTTCACCACCGGGGTCCCGGGCGTCTTGCTCACTACAGTGGAAGGTGCTGAAATAGCGCTTTTCCTTAACAAGCTAGAGGGAAGGGCCCCCTGGCTGCCTCCTTCTTTGCTGTTATTAATCCTCACCCGGGGGATATTTTTTACATTGATTTTTACAGAGACTGGAAGGAAGGGAAGGAGGACAGCGTGAGAGAGAAACATCGATGTGAGGGAGACACGTCGATCAGCTGCCTCCTGCACGCACTCTGACCGAGTCAGGGAGTCGAGCCGGGAGCCCAGGTGTGAGCCCCTGACCAGGAATTAAACCTGTGGCCCTTTGGTGTATGGGCCGGTGCCCTGACCAGTGAGCCACACCGGCCAGGGCAGGACTTACTTCTGAATCCCCAGGAGCTGCAACAGCAACGCTATGCCTTTTAGTTACCAACCAGTTGGCGGAAAGAATGAATGAGCGGCTGTGCAGTCTCCTGCCTGTCTTCCAAGGCTCATCCCCGTCGCTGTAGATAGAGTTCAAGTGGCGTTGAAAGCACAGGACGTTTTCCGAGCAGAAGAAAACTCATCATTTCTTTCCTTCAAGTGCAGCGTAACTGGAGGGATGGGCGAGAAGCAAGCATCCGAGGGAATTCCCACGTATTCCTTAGCTCACGGACATCCCAGCCATCTCCCCCGCGGGCCCAAACGGTTCAGGGCGGGTCCTGTGTGTGATGGCGCGTGCGCTGGACGATGCACGTGGCAGTGAGAACCCGACCCCAGGGCCACGTGGGGGCAGCCGCTGTGCGGCCTGGAAGCGGGGCTCTGTGACGGGCCTGTCTTTGTAACTGGAGCACAAAGAGCTGTGCTGAGCTGTTTGCACTGTAGGATTTCTACTGCCAGCGCAGGTGGCAGGATATTAATACGGAAGGGGAGCAGAGGGGACCCAACATTGAGAAGCGGAGTCTAACATTGGGGCTGCTTCACCAGCAAGCTACAGCTTCACACATGCCCAGGGTCAGACAAATGAAAGGGACGTTCCCATGCATGAGCAGTAGGGGCCATGATGGCAACCGTAAGGGGAGGAGCCTAGTCTGGGAAAAGAATCGGATTGGATAAGGGACCTGGAAGATCCAGGAAATGGATGAGATGGGGAGGAAGCACCAGAAGCCTGGGAAAGGTGGGGACATTGATTGGTTAGCTTGGAAAAGTGGCTAGCCTGGGATAATATAACCCAAGCTCGCTCGCTCCCTCTCTCTCTCTCTCTCTCTCTCTCTCTCTCTCTCTTCTCCCCTCTCTCTCCCTACCTTCCTCCCTTTCGCTCTCTCTTTCTCTAGCACATGCTCGTCCTGTTTGTTTGCACATTCTCTCTCCCCAGTAGTTAAGGGGCCTGCGGCTGACCGGGTGGGCCCGGGCATAGCATCAGCTGGGGCACAGCTGGGAACACAGACTAAGCCGGCCACACGGGGACAGGCACGGGCCACACTGGACAGAGCCGGGCTTGATGAAGACAAGGTTGGACTTTTCCTAGTGGGACAGATGCAGGTGAGGCACCTGCGTGGAACCCGGGACAGCCCTTTGTAGCTACTTCAGCGTCAACAAACCTCACCACCAAGCCTCCCCGTCCCACAGCGAGTCTCCCGAGGTACTTTCCTCGCGACTCCGTGAAACGGGCTCGTTGCCACCAGGAACACTGCTGGGAGGGACCGTGCCTGTGCGGGGAGTGTGTCTCGCACCCGGCTTGGGGCTGTGTGTTCGGGTAACAGACCTATTGCTTGTGATGGGGAAGCTGGCTTCCTGGGCCCTCTGAGAACAGCCTTTGTCTGTGGCCGGGCTGCAGTCACTGGCCCCATTGTTGCCCATGTTTGAGACGGAAAACAAAGGAAGGAAGGGGATTGTTCTCTGCAGCTGCATGTGAAGCCCCTGGGCTCAGGATGCTCGGAGCTGCGGAGGCTGCTGGGAGTCCTTCCCTACGCGGCTGGGCATCTTCGCCCCGGCTCCCAGCTCCTTGCACCCGTGAGGATGTGCTATCTGTTATCCACACCAGACCTGGAGCCTGCGATTGTTCACCCGGAAGCAGATGTCTCACAGAAAACCCAGTCCAAGGTCATCAGTGTGCTCTGCCGATCGCTCCTTTGTGTGTGGTTTCACATTTTAGCAGATAACTGTGCGTTGGGAAATGTTGAAAGTGGTGAACTGGTGTCTCGGCGGAATCAGCGTTAGCCCAAGTACTTTAATTGCGCACCAGACCCTCCTCCTCGCTGTCATGTTGATGGTGGATTTCCCTCATCCAGACTCTGGGGGAAGGGCGTCTGCCCCAAAAGCCTCCTCTGGTCGGGACATCTGGTCTACCAACCACCACACTACCTCTCGGGGGCGGGCAACTGCAGCCACGCTCTCCCTGGACACACCACTCAAATGCAGTGCCACTCAGGCTGGAGCTGCTGGCTGTTCTAATGACACAACCTGCAAGTGATGCCGATCCCTTGGTACATTTTTCAATAATAATTTTTCAAAATAAAATGCTTTGTTGCATTGGAATATGCCTATCAAGTTCCTGAAACCTGAGAGTGCCCAGGTACCCATTTTTTGACAGCATGTGGGGTCTCTGGTTGGCCAGGTGAGCTGCAGGTCTCAGACACACGAGGAAGATAGTAAAAACAAATGTATTTTATACTAAAATAGTGACTTCATTGGGCTAAAACTTGCTTTTAGACTCAGAGAAAAGTGTAATGATCTTCCATTACCTTGTGGGTGTGACATTGGATGGACTATGTAGTCTTCTTTCTCCTCACTTCTCCCACCTGCAAAGCAGGATAATCTGTCTCCTTCACCGATGAGATGAGGAGGAGCAGGGAGGGGGACACTGCCTGCGTGTCTGAGGCACAGTGGTTCCCTAGGCACCTGCTTTCCCCTCCCTCGATCAGCAGTGGCACCTCATCGCATAAAGGCGTCCTGTCACTGAGAGTGAAGTGAGAGATGCCTTAGGGTAGGGCTTCCTGAAACAGCCAGGGGCCAGGTCCGAGGCCATCAGAGGGTGAGCTCAGCACAGACACCCGAAACCTTTCACACACACACACACACACACACACACACACACACACACCGCCATCTGCTGTGGGAGTGACCACACTCCTAGGCCATCCTAACAAGTAACTTAGACGGAAACAGCTGAGATGAGCTGGGATGGAACCACAGACAGGAAGTCCCGAGGACTCCTCGAAGACCTAGAGGTCCCAGCATGTGAGCCTATCCACCTCCCCCCCCCACCGGAATCCAGAGCCCCGAGCATCACAGGTACAAAGAGGCAGGTGTCAAAATGTGCACCCAGGATGCCGCGACTGAGCAGAAAAGGTGTTGGAGACGGGAGTTTTCTAAAGAGAAACGAGTAAGAGTTCCCCCAGACCTGGTATCAGCCACCCACTGTCCATCCCAGCCGTCTTGGGTTTCTTGGACACAGGACTCAACAGGCAGGGCCATATGGGGATTGTGTTTGCCTGAGTGAGAGGACGCTGGGAACAGCCCGAGGCCACGGTGGCCTGGTCCATCTTGGGACAAATGGTGAGCTCTTGCTCCAGTAGCCAGAGCTGATAACTGGCCCCCCAAGCCTGCTTTCTCCCTGCACCCGCCCACGGGGATGCTTGGCTGGCTAAGCCGGGAGGGAGCCTGTGGCAGGGGAGGGGGCCCTCTGCCCACTTAGTCCTGGGCCGGGGCTTGAGGGGTGGGGTTCAAAGTTGGGAAGAAGACTGCCCTGTGAGTACAGTGTGGCCGTCCCAGCTCTCCCGGCTGGGAGATGGCCCCTCCCTCCCACAGTGCCTAGGAAGGGGTGGAGGGGCAGGAGGAGGGGGTGGAGCGGCTGGTCCGGGAGCCCCTCGCAGGTCAGGCTGGGAGGCAGGCGCCCTGCACCCCCTTGAGGTCCCGCCCCTGCACCTGGGCTGTGTAGGTGTATTTTTCTCCTCTTGTTGACTCGGTTACCGAAACAAGCTTTTGATGGAGACCACATCCTTTCACCGAGTATCAGGAAAGTTTATTAAAAGTGGCTCCGAGAACACTGTGGCACCCCCAGCTATTCGACTCGGTGCCTCACTTTCCTTTCTGTGTCTCTGAGGTGTAAACACGCCTGCAACCGGCCGCACTTCCCAGCCCAGCGAGAGCTCAGGAGGGCGACACACAGGCCCAGGCCCGGCGAGAGCTCAGGAGGGCGACACACAGGCCCAGGTCAGGCGAGAGCTCAGGAGGGCGACACACAGGCCCAGCGAGAGCTCAGGAGGGCGACACACAGGCCCAGCGAGAGCTCAGGAGGGCGACACACAGGCCCAGGCCCGGCGAGAGCTCAGGAGGGCGAGGAGATGCTCAGGCCCGGCTGCCATAAGTCAGAAGCCGCCAGGGCTCCTTTCCAAGATTCGCTGAACTCTCAGTCCACAGGGTGGATGCTGCTGGCTCCCGCCGCTGGGTGTTTTGCCTCCGTTGCTGGTGCCCCGGGAGGATGGTGTCCACGCAGCTCCCAACAGCCCTTCCCATAGATAGACTTCCATCCCCGACAGCGCGGGCCTGGCTGGAGCGACTCGGGTCCCGCTTCGCTCCGTGATCCTCAGCTCTTCTCGGAGATATCAGCTGGGGTGTCATGCCCTGGGATGGTCTTCCTGACCACCCACATCCGGGCGGGGTCCCCCTGGGGCCCTCCGAGGCCCCCTGTCCCTCCCTTGGCCACGACTCCCGTCACAGCTGCCCGGCGTTGGTCCATCGTGTCCAGCAGTGAAGGCCGGTGAGGACAGAGGTTTTCAGTGTGTCCCCAGCCGCAGACACCCCAGGGCATGCCGCGGGCTCTCAACAGCGTTTGTCGAGTGAACAAAATACATCCACGAAGAAAAGGCTGCAAGGCCCAGAATGCAGTCTGCAGTGAGGACGCAGGGAAGAGAGATTTCAAAACAGTGACCTTAGCACGCCAGCCCAGCGAGCAGGGAGCGCCGCGACCAGCAGGGGCATGTTTCTGTTTTATGCATCAGCGTACTGTCTGCCCAGGGAAGTGCCCGGCCGGAGCAGACACTCAGCCCATACGTGCTGGACGTTGAAAGAAGCGACCTGGAAAAGCCATTCTGGACGACAAGAAGATGATGCCGATGATGACGTGGGTGGTGGTCAAGGGGTTTGAGTTACTCCCTCCTCTTTTGGGGGGGCAACCAAGACGGGGGCGACCATTCATGGGAAGATTACATCTCTGCCTCCATTTCAGTCACATCGGGAAACAAAGCCAAGACAACAACAAGATGAACACATTTCCCTGGGATTTCTGGATAAAAGTGGTCGCCAGGAACCCCAACTAGATGAAGATTTGCAACCCTCGTATCGAAGGAGTCACAGAGGCTGCTGCGCGGCTGGGTCCAGGGACCGGGCGTGCAGGCGGGCACGGGAGGGGACCGGTGGGCGATGACGCCCAGGTCCAGGGCACGTCCAGAGGAGCAGCCTGCTCCACCGATGCCGTAAATCACTCGGCCTGGGCAGGTGCGAGCGGGCGATTTGATGCTGATTGCTTTTCTGCTCTGATAGCCAGTAAATAAAGTCATAAAGTGAAGGAGCCAGAATAACGTGAACCGTGAGTGCAGAATTACACTGACGGGCTCCTGTCCTCCCCACTCCCTGTCTGTCTGCAAAACCACTGCCCAGCATCTTGACCAGACACAAAGGAGAAGAAGGAAAGAGAGAGAGAGAGAGGAAGAAAGGAAGGAAGA